>BLFK01000078.1:812683-819179 GCA_014634185.1 Astreopora myriophthalma | reverse complement strand
CCTTTTTAAGGGACATTTTCCCCTAAATATCTAGTTTTGTGTCCAAGTCTCTCCGACTATTTCGTTCACGCCGTAGTCGGGGATTGTTTTGGTTGCTAAACTATTTTTATTTTCGCGGGCTTTTGCGCGTACGGCACCTTATATCCCCAGTCCCCGCGCGATCTAGTTCGCCGTAGCCGTCCTGAAAACCGTCGGTGCTAAAAGTCCCTAATAGGAATAGGAGGAGGAGGAGGAAGAAGATGACGACGACGACGACGATGACGACTACGACGACGATGACTACGACGACAGTGTTCTCACCAGGCCGCGCCACTGCGGGATTCCCACACGAAAAATTGAGATAGCGCATTAAAAGCCAAAGCCTGCGCCCGTTGGGGCACAGGGTCAAGCTACGAGTCAAACGGACTTTTGAACGTCCAGAGTTGAATAGTTTTAATGGTCAAACGAACATCCCAGCATTTTGCTCGTTCGAATAAATAAACACATGTTATCAAAAGATTGAAAGTCTTTAATTTTATTGCCTTTACATTCGTTGATCCCACTTACACGGCGAAGACTGGTGTACACATCGTTATAGAGTCGTAACCACCGTGTCCGCCACATTGGATCAGGTAGGTAATTCATGTAACACACCATTTACTTTGTCCCCATGATGTTCTTACAGGGCCCCTGTTTTTCAGCAGAGGGGTCCTGGGACTCCCTAAGGCAAAATCCTGGTGAGAACACTGCGACGACGATGAAGAATTGCATCCAGAAGTTCTTCTCTCTTATGAATCCACAAGGGAAGAAAGAAGGTTGAATTTGAGACTGGATTTTTCCGAGGTTATTTGCAACTGCTCACTCCAATACTTCACACAATCATGTCACTTGTACTACCAAAACTCACCAAGTTTGTCTTGCACAGTAGTTCCAAAAGTAACAAAAGATTGTTCCCATCTCGAAGCTCCTCATAAAGGTCCAAAATTCGCACGTTGACCTTTTAAAAGAAAAGGAATAACTATCAGTTATTGCCAGTAGATCAACTTAGACATTGTACTATAAATTACAATCTAGAGCTATCACTGCTTTGTCTTTTTCACTTTAAGTGTTTCTCAGTGACATCCCTTCATCATCAATATCCTTTCCATCTCAGCAAGTGCATTTAATTAATTTTGAAACAAATTATACCGTTCAGCAATGCTTATAAGTACAATCTTTCTTGAAGCAATGCTCAACTTAATACTTCTTCTCTAAAAGGAAAACTAATTAAATTCAAAATAAGATTAGTATTATAGAACTTTAATTTTAAACCCACATCAGCAAGGTACATGTGCACCATTTTTTTCACCCATAAATTCATAAAAAATTAATACAGGTGCCTATAAAAATTAATCGTTTAGGTTAGGGTTATGGTTAGCTAACCTCTAACACTAACCACAGAACCTGATCATCTTACAATAAATGTACAGTTGTGATTAGAATTAAACCATTTTTTTAAGAAACAATGTTATTCCTTCTGATCAAAATCAGTAAAAAAGCTCTTACTTTAAAAGAACGACCGTATAATGACCATTACTGTATTTCCTCAAGACCAAGGAGACTCATTACATGAGAATAAATCATGTGGTGTAAATACCGAACTAAGCTGGAATTTATTAAAATTTTGTCCTCCAACCGATTTTATCAATGCTGTAAATCACGCAAAGTAAATGCCATGCATCTTTCATCAATCAATAAGGTTGAGTTAAAGATGAACAGTATTATTAGCGGTGATGTTAATCATAGGCAATGACAAATTTTACATTGCCTGATAAGACTACAGGGTAACACTATCAAATGTCTGAAGAATATAATAATAAAGTCAATGTATTATTTTTTGTGCAGTGTTAATGAACTAAAGGCACCAAACAGGAAATGCTCCCATTTCAAAAAATAGGACAGCATACCACCAGTTCCTGTGTTGCTAGACAAACAAAAAAATCTAAATAATCTCAAATTTTAAAATAAGACTTCTCAGTTTACAAGTATTTTAATTACCTTCCCAATGGAAATACAAATAAAGACAATCCAAGAAAATAACTATTCATACTTTGAAACAAAACACACATGTCGGGAACATCTGGATGCAAATGCAAGGGCCCAATGCTGTAGTATTCGCGTTAAAATAATTATTACATTTTTACAAACTTATGGAACGTAAGCCTGAAAATTTATTGTTTGCTCCTTTGACCTCATGGGATCATCAAGAGAAAGGCAAGTTGCAAGGAAGGTTGTCTAGTCTACAAGCGCAAAACAAACAAATGTTTTAAAAATTGTACAGCTGTTGCTTTGTTCATTATTAGCCATGTCGATCTTATTGACAGTTTTAACACCGGCATTTAGGCTTCAGAGATGTTACCTTAATGTAATTCCTCTTCTGTAAATTTAAGATTGTTCCAAGAGAAATGTTCAAACGTCATGCTCCAAGTTTAAATGAATGGTCGAGCGAAATAATCGTACACATTTACATGTACAGTGTAAGCTGTCAAGTCTTTACATTTGCCAGAAAATCGCAATGGTTAGGGTGAAAAATCGTTTCAGCAATGGTTCCTTCTATTTACTATAAAATAAATTAAGACCAACAACTATTGTGCTGCTTAAACAGTTTAAGTGAGAGAACAGGTTAAGGCCAATTAAAACTGACAACAGGCCGAAAGAAACTGACAAGCTTACTTTCTGGAGATGACTGTTGATCCACTTCGTGAAAGTTTTCTTTTGTACTGCATCTCTGTGATCTGAGAATCAACAAGGAAGAAAACGATTACATTGTGACTTCCCCCCAATTAGTCGCTAAAATGTTCAACAGTTAGATCGCTCAATTTGAGCTGTTCTCTTCCATGAGTAAAGAAAAACAAATACACTAGCATCACAAGACCTGTGTACTGTAGATCTGGTGTTGACCTTATGCGACACAAGACCTTGCATATAAACCCATCCCCAAGCAGACATTGCACCTCGCGGTTGTAGACTATTCTCTTTTCACCGTCGATATTGGCAGCGAACTCAAGCAAAGCTCGAAAAAAAATATTTCGAGCTAATAGTACCCATATGTAAACTATATAGTTTATGTTAATTAAACCAAAGTGCTAACTATTTAGCGCATAAAATATTCACATGGCTATGTTTAGCGAAACTGGCTGCGTTTATGAAAGCACATTACCTGGTTCGCTCCGCCTTAATTCGATCATAAGCTCATGAACCTCTTCGTCCTCTCTAAACTCCCCAATATTGTTTTCCGCCATTTTTTGCTCTCGAATCAATTATCGAAATGCATTCGATTACTCACGAGACAAATGGACTCTTGGCTAGCACTTCGCTGCCATTCATGAAATCAAATTGTTCTGCCCTCATTCAACGCCGTGTCTTGGTTACAAAGCGATCGATATGAGCTCAAACCACACCAAAAATACAAAGCGGAAATCTGCGTTCCACAGCGACACTGATTTCTTTGCGCGCACAATCCTCGTTCAGTCTCTTGGGAATATGAAGAGAGCGATTGAGATGCTGTGATGCTGCATCTGCAAGCTGTTATCTCGCGCACAAGTTTGCGTGATGAGCGTTTGAGCGTTCTGTGACGGACAGAATGCGACAACGCGGTACTAAATAGTCAATATCCCCTCTCGGAGATAAGAGTGGTCCTGTGTCTTTGGGGTGTGGGGACAAAAACTGTCAGGTTTTTGCATACTAGTATGTGACCTCTAAATATCTAACACTCCACTAAATTCTTAATTTTATGCAAATACTGATCTCGTCGACACCAGTTTCAATCGCCATTACGATTACTAAATTGATTCGTCTTTAGTTTTCGTTAACTCTATAAATTTCGGGTCAATTCCAATTCTATTTTTGGCTACGAGTCACTCTTCCCTATTCTTTCGCAAAAAAAAAGCAAACAAACATGCCATGGCATAGCAATGAGATGAAAGAAAACCACAATCCACCGCTACACATCGAAGAGCCGAGAAGTTTTCGTACTCACTCTAGCCAATATCAACAACAAGAATCGGTGCTCCCGTTATGAACAATTATAAACAATATGATGCTGAAAATAAACGCTTGAAAGATAAGGCCGTATCTCTGTATACTTTCACTCGACATAACGTCAAATTATTTTACGGCTGTGCGCACATGGCAACGACTCTCAACGAGGAAAACTTGCAATGTGAATAACTACTTACTACGTTTTAAGAGTCGCCAATTTAATATATTAAGCTCCAAAACTGTTATCAGGGCTGAACCAACCAATAAGCTTATAAAGGCCTTAAACTGCAGCGAATAATTGGAGCCCGGTGAAGCGAAAACGAGAGAGAGAAAGAGACAGAAGGAAAAAGAGCATCAGCTATCTTTTAAAACGATACGTTGGTGACATAATGTAAGCTCATAATGACGGGCCTACCAGCGATTTTACACACAGCCCTGTCAGCAACAGTGGCTGGGCTTCGAGTCCCAGAGCGAGATCTTGGTCTATGTTGAATCGGAGTTGTTGGCCTAGACATAACAGATAGCGTCTTCCAGCAGCAACCACTTCATTTGTTTTCACTTGGTGCACACTTCTTGGAACTTGAACCGGTGTAGGGGTTGGCACTGCATCCGACAACCAGAAATTTCCACATGCAAATAAAATTATCAACAAACACGTTTAGTCAATAGTACCTCTAGGGTTCGCTAACATGTAATTGTCACACAGTACCTTATTACAAAACCACAGCCAATGTGATAAGCAACTCCAAACTGTCGTTCCAAACCACGCAATAATAGCAATAGTAAGAGATCGCAAAAATTTTCCCTCTCACAGACGAGCCACCATGTTTTCCTTTGCTTTGAATATTCATTGCGTTGCTTAGCGCCTTCTGATTGGTCAAAGGTGGAATGGTAGCGAGTTGCAGAAATGCGCGTGACACGTTGTATTTTTGGCGCGTATATTTCCTCCTTTATTTTCAGATAGTAACGGCGGGGGGATTTGTTTATATTACAGTACATTTTTCGACGGACATTTCACAGCGGAATTTTCAATATATGGCGCTGATTAAAAGTACCAAAAGTACTGTACTTATCAGAGCATGAACGGTTTGAATGCCTCGTTTATTCCCTTTTACGTAGTGTGATCTTGAATATATTTACGACAGTTGTTTATTGCAGGCCCACTCATCTGTGTCTGCAGGCGCCCCGCCCGCCCAGGGAATTGATCAAGATAATTGACGACACCGATCATCTTAGAAGGGCGTCTCCAAAGAACTACTTGATAGTCCTGAAGAAAACTCGAAGTAAAAACAGAGACAAATTTCGTGTACTCGTCTCAACTCCTGTGGCTGAAACATTGCAGGGTTATGGACTTATTAAGATTCGCCCCATGTGCTCATTGCTGATATTAATTAATGTATTTCTCAAGATAATAAATAACAACGTGTTGCGTGTGTAATGACCCGAAATAAATAAATATCGCATGACGACTAGTAACGAGATCTACGAACAAACAATCGGTGAATCTTGTTTGCATTTGCGATAATTCTGTTCTTCCGACGCCACTGTCGACAGTCCCTCGATGAAATGAAATTGGCCTCCTCTTTCTAATATCACATCAAAAGAACTGCATGATATCTTTAGTAATTTAAAACAACTTCCGGAATCCAAGTTGGGCTTTATGCAGTTTATGTTATTCGGCAATTCGAGAATAACCAGTGCGTGATCAATCGATCTAGCAGACTTAAAGACTTCTTCTCAAAAAATGCTTATATCGACTCAGTTTTGATATCTTAAATCCTTTAGGGTCAGATGTGTTTGCATGTGATGCGACTGCGAAAAGCTGATATCGGTAAGGTTATGTTATGTTAATAGAAAGTTGAAAATGTCCTAATTTGAAGATGAATTAGTACACCGTGAAGCATTCAGTGTGAAGGAAGAGTTATCCGCTTTGCAAAGGGAACGTTGCCCACTATTCAAACGACTCTTCTTTATATTCGCCAAAGCCATGAAAATGGTTCTTTTTCATTCAAAAAGCACTGTCTCTGAGAACAATGCAATCAACGCTTGAGTAAACAGTTTAAATGCTTATTTTGTCTGTCATAATCATTTTTGCCGAAGAGCCGGCACAACATTGACCACCAGTGAGACATTGCTCAGTTGAACCACGCAAACTTAAAATTTATACTTATTTACTTATTTCCATTATGTAATTTTGCTATCTGCCTTGTTGGGATGGACCTTTGCAGACCATACATTTAGATTTACAGGAGAACATATTTCCGTATTACGTTCGGGGGTTATAAATCCTCGCGTCACATTGTCGCTATAATTGGAAGTGAGACGATTTACATAAGGGCGGTTTTATTTATTTCTCGTGTTATTTTTATATATGAGCCTGTGCCCAGATGGTCATGCTGACATTGATCCCAAATGTTCAACCCAGTTTGCTCCACAGGCCGATTGTACGTCCTATTGTGTCAAAGATGAGGAAGATTGAAATTAATTCCTCTTTGGT
>BLFK01000078.1:792683-800183 GCA_014634185.1 Astreopora myriophthalma | reverse complement strand
GTACAGAACTCCATTAAAACCCAAAAGAAAATTACCCGCAATGAGGTCAGACATACCTGCAAAGCGTCCAAAACGTTGTAAAGACCATACAGTAATTGTGAACAAAGGGTCTGCAACTGCAATGACAGAAATTACTTTGAATGTTGGGCCGAGTGAAGTGCTGAATGCAGCTGTTTGTAATGCAGAGGACCAACTCTATCCAGAGAATCATCAGAGCTCTAGGAGACCACCTCATATAACACATGATCATGGATATTGCTATGGATGGGCAGAAATGGAGGAGCTCAATTATTGTCTGAATGAAGCATATACGAAGAAAAGGAAAGAAAAGGATGAGGAAATTCTGAAATTACAAAGTGAGGTAGATGAACTAACCCAAAAGCTGCAACATTGTCAAAAATGGCTAAAAGAAAGAGAACAGAAATCTCTAAGTAAAAAAGACAAAAACTGACAAGAATATTAAGCTTTTTAAAAGGCATCCCAACAAGGGCAGCATTTGATGCTCTCTTTTCTGTAGTGAAAAGATGTCAAAAAAGTGAGGTATTGGAGTGGTCCCTCAAAATTATCTTGAAAGGGAAGAAGTTTTAAAAACTGTCCAAAAAAGTTTGGTCTGAAACAATGCTTTTCACAAAAAGACGAGTTCTTATTAACAATGATGAAACTTGGCCTAGGGTCAACTAATGCAGACCTGGCTCAAAGGTTTGGTGTCTGCGTTACCAGTGTCTCCAAGGTTTTCACAACTTGGATTAAAGTGCTGATAAATCAATTAAGATGTATGGTATATAATCCATCAATTGATGTTGTTAAAAAGACTCTGTCAAAGAAATTTAGAAAACCAGGGTACTCAAAAGTTCGCCATATCATTGACTGCACAGAGATCTTTATTGAGACGCCCAGTGATCCTGTACTTAAAGTAGACACGTGGTCTGATTATAAGCACCACAACACTGCGGAAGTGTTGGTATCAGTTACTCTAAGTGATGCATTCAATTTTGTATCAGAGGGCTGGGGTGGGCAAACATCGGATGTTCATTTGACGTGAGAGTCAAATTTCTATGATATCTTAGAACCCCATGATGAGGTAATGGCTGATAGAGGGTTTACCATAATGAAAGATTTACTTATTAGAAATGCCACATACCCCCAGGAAGACGTGGGAAAGAACAACTAAGCAAGTCAGACGTAAACAAAACAAATGAATGAGCTGAAGAAATGATCCTCGCACTTTCTGGACAATTTAAGCAACAAATGAAGTGGCAAATCCTCACATCTTCATTGAGCAAGCCATTCGTGGCCTTAGAACATTTCCCTTGATCAAGCATGAGCTACCAATTTCTTTACTGGGTAACATAGCTGACATAATCATTGCGCAGCTATTTGCAATTTATACAAACCACTGTGCAAAAAGTGAAGCTTTGCTCATTGACTTGTAAAAGGAAAACTAATTAAAAAGCTACTTTCACTCAAACTTCAGTAGTTCCATTTTTCTCTTTTAATTTAACATTCTGTAAAGTTTACAGATATATGTAAAGAAGGCTTCCAATAGAGATGTTATGTTCAGCTGAATCCCCCATTCTCTGGATAACATGCTTTTTGAATAACTGATTTGGTTGTTTGGTTTGCTGGTTTCCTCAACCAAGTTTGCATAGCATGAAGACAGCACTGATTATGACTTTATAACAGCTGTTGAACCATGGTAACAAGCAATTCTATCTGGAAACAATCGGCTAACTTTGATGATGATGATCCCGTTTTATTATTTGGACAAAAAGTTATTAAAGAAAAATTTAACATGGCTTAACTTAATCACAAGTAGCTAGGGACAACAGGAGCCAAGTGATTAATGTAGAACCATGATAAATTTCCCTCCATTTTGTTCCAGTCATCATCATCAAATTGCATTGTCTCCAGATAAAACCGCTTTTGGGTATAAGCCACTTTCTCTTTGTAATTGCCATTTGGGCGTTACTTGCCCATTACTTTGAATTAGCTATGACACTATGAAGCTATGAAGTAATTTCCTTTGCTATGGAGTAGGGGGCAAAGGAATTTCCTTTGCTATGGAGTAGGGGCACTTGGTCTCCAAGACTCCCTTCCCACAACATGAACATTCAATGAGTAAATCAGGAGATGCCCCAAGGTATGGCTTGGTTTCAGGTGGAGAAAGAGGCCACACTCCTTGTAGCTAGTGTCTTTGTGCTCTCTTTCGAAGAGCTTAATATACACCGAGAAGGCATTAAGGGGCGCCAAACTGCAAACATTTGCTTTGAGGGCCATGGGATGAGGCTTTATTCACAACCCGCGTTCGCCAAACCGTTGGAAGATCTCAAATTACTCACACTCGGCGTAGGTGACGGTCTTTTGCTCACAACGAGTCTTACGTCAAAATAGTACAGATACCGTCATATATCGAGCTTGGGCTACCTGTGAATTAACAAGCCATCAAACAAATGCCTCTTTAATTTATTTCAGACTACAATATATATCTTGAACGAATGGATGGTAAAGTCTCACCAGAAAATATTTGTTCCATAATCAGGGGTCCATTTTGCACTGAAGCAGTTGCCGATTTACCAAGGGAGGAAGGACTAAAACAACAAAAGATAAAGGCATAAATCTGAAATTAATAAATATAACAGTTTGAAATGCTTAACACTTTATTGCAAATATTAGTGAGAGCAAAAGTGAGAGCAAGATGGAACTGTCATTTCCCTTTTAATTAATATACGTACTTCCAGTCTCTGTAGAGGAGAATTTTTGGATGAGAAAGCTTGGAAATTAATCTCTCCAAATATGGACAGACTATTGTGTGGCGGGAAAGTCGTCTCATGCGCGAGTCACTTTGCAGTCATTGCTCTGTGAGAAAGCTTTGTGCTGCTCGTTAAAAAGGACCCAAAACACGAGTTTTATCACCTATGGAAAGAAGATTGGTGTGTATAATGGTATTCTTTTGTGATTCTAAATACTATTTACAACGTTCGGTTAATGTTTCAGTAACAGCCTCATATTTCGCGCCCGGTGTATGGAATCGCGATGCTCGCGAAAGCTAAAATAAGCTGACTGAATTTAAGCTCATAAGCTTAAGTACTTATAAGCTTCATTATAAGCCTACTTGTGGTCGTAAAAAAGTTATAAGACGTTTGTGACTTTAAGGTCGTACTGGTTGCTGATAGAGAGACCCCTCCAACGAAATGGGTTCCTACAATTATACTGGAACAAGCTAGAGTGTGAAATATTTCTCTCCATGTAGCTTGCTCAAATTGTTGTAGCACATGTACACAGACGTGTGAACGGTTTACATTGTTGTATGTATCCCGTAAATAAAATCACAGCTGGAAGCCTAACAACGAAATATTTTTGTCCGTGTAGCTTGCTGTTGCACACAAACGAGTTAACGGTTTGCATTGTAATTGTACGTATATCCCATAAGTAACACAGTAAGCCTATATGACTTGGAGTAAAGTTATGTTTAGCTACGTCCAAGTCTTGTACATGTATACATTGAATAAAACAAATAGCAATTATAGGGAAGTGGAATCACGAGAATATTTTTTACCATTTTAGTTTAGTACATGTATGTACTATATGAGTCTTTGTGTAGAAAAATGTTCATCAGGGCCGAGTTGTTCGAAGCAGGGTCATTGCTCATCGTGGATAAATACCATGACAACCAATAGGATTTAATCAGACTTAACCCAGCGTTAGCGCTAACCCGGCTTTGAACAACTCGGCCCAGGAAAATATCATTTCACGTGTACATTCATGTAATTTCACTGGCTGCCAAATTAAGCTAGGTTTGTTTGATATTTGACAACACTCATGTCTAATTTTTGCTGTCATGATTTAGTGTGTATTGAAGTGGCCAAAAATTGGCTTCATATTGCAATCTTGTAAAGACATTTGAGCATGTACATTTTTTAGGAGCTGTCACACTGCTACTGTTATTTTCAAAGTCTGATGGTTATTGAAAATTCAGTGTGTTGCAGCGGCAGTAGTGGAAGGTAGTTTTACGAATGTGTATCATGAGGGAGGACATTTGAAAATCTGGTAGAAATTCTGTCATATCATGCCATCAAAGTCCTGTTTAGCTGAGCAGAACAGTATTTTTTAGTGAGACGTTGTTAGAATTTCGTTTCCTAGTCTATTTTGAATCTCTTTAACATTACATGATGAAAGCACTGCAAAAATCTGTAGTTTCTTCAAGTTATTAGGTGTCAGTTAGGAAATTACACAGCATCCAGTAGCAGAGAAACCATTTTTCAAAATAACTGACAATTTAAATGCTGATTCAAGGGATGAGCTTTATGGAGGGTATGGAGGCATGCTCCCTCAGAAAGTTTTGAAATCTAAAGGTGCTGAAAGGCTATTTTAAGGTATCTTACTACAGTTTTGTGGGTCAGGGAAAGATCTTAAACCAAACTCATGGAAAACACCTGCATAGCTTTCTTAAGTGTTTGCTATATTTCTCTAAATAACACTTACATAATTTCGAGTCAGAAATTGAATTGTAAGTACTTGGAAAATGTAAAAAAAATTGAGCAATGAGAGCACAGTGGGGGACTGGAAACTATAACTTTTAGGCTGCCGTACCACCACACTTCAAAATTTCGGGATTTGGAAGTGACCAAGAGTAAACATTTGTGGAGAAAAATGCAAACCCGAACACGAAGACAGCAAAGTTGAAGACATAACAGTGTGTGCAGACACTACATGGGCTTTTCCCTTCCAAGCACACATGCACTAGTTTCATTTTTGGAAGTTGTAAAAATTAGTTTGCTGTGCTTAATTTCTCCAAATCTACCCCTACAAACCACACTTAAAAATTTTGACAGTGGTTAGATTACATCAAAATGATACTGTAGCCATGTTTTTAATAAAAAAATTCCTATCAGAAAGATTTTGAGCAATTTTTGAAAGATGCAAACTTCAGCATTTTTGTATTTTGCTTCACAGATTTTTTTCCTTTGTTAACTGGCATCACTTTGTTTGCGTCACCTTGCTCACATGTGATTGTGATCATGCATTGTACAAAACAAATTTTGGAAAAAACTAACACCAAGAATTGTAAATAAGGGTTTACAAGGATTCATGTGAAACTGGCTTTCAAGAAAGGTGTCTGTCATTTCCAATCATTGATGGGTACATTGGTGTGCTTTAATTCAGTTAATTTGGAGTACATCCTATGATCTTTTTTTTTTCTTTTGCTATATGCGTTTTTTTTTAATGTAATAGTTACAACATTTTCTATTATCCTCTCTACTATTTTCTAGTATTCTCATGAAATAGCAAGTCCATTTTCTCCACTTGGCCTAGTCATTTAGTTTGACAAGCCTTTGCCATTTCTAAGTGCCTGTGCTCCCCTTAAAGTGCTACTATGATGAAAAAAATCACTTCTCGTTTTTCTTCACATTTCGAAAATACTTGTGTCGAATGCTCAGCAGGTGATTTTTTTTTTGCAGTAATTTCAAGAGGAAGACTGTTTATTTTAACTGCATTTTTTTATTTAACGGTCCGCCATTACTTGGTGCGGTTCCGACCGATAAGCCCTCAGAGAGCTGGATCAAAGAGAAAGTGACGTCATTTACTCACCAGCTTAAAAGTGGAGTGTGTGATTGCGGCTTATTTAGTATGCAGCACGGGAGTTTTTTGCTTTCAGATGGTCAAATCCGTGTTCTGCATACTAATTAAGCCGCATTCACACACTGCATTTTTAGGCTAGTGAGTAAATGACGTCACTTTCTCCTCGATCCAGCTCTCTGAGGGCTTATCGGTCGGAACCGCACCAAGTAATGGCGGACCGTTAAATCAACAAATTCCTGTCAAAATAAATAGTCTTCCTCTTGAAATAATTGCATAAAATCTCGGATACCGAGTTTTCGGCACAAGTACTTTCAAAATGTGAAGAAAAACTAAAGTGATTTTTGATTGTAGTAGCACTTTAATGGCAAAATTATTTATGAATTATTTATTTATCTTTTATATGCATGGTTTGAACAGGACGGTAGGCCATTTGCAAGATGGCATTCTTATGCAGACTTTTTTACTCTTCAGGGAATAACAAGACAATTGGTAAAATTTGCCTGACATTAGAAGCTACTCAATGCATTCTGATCTTGGTTGTAAAATGATGCCATCATGCAAATGGCCTATAAAGATGTAAGTTGTAGCAGTGAGAACCCTGAATTGTTTTTTCTCATTGAATTGCAGGAAAAATTTATGAGGGTTTGTAAGGATCTTTTCAAGAATCCTGGAAAGACAGCTGTTGAAAATTTTGCTGGGTATGTTATACAGGTGAGCAATTAAATTTCTTTAATTACTCTAGGGTATCATACAGTGTATCCTACAAGACTTCTAATCCTAACTTTGCATAAGGCAATCAAACCTTGACAAGCCCTTAAAACCTGCCTCAAAAGCATTCTCTGCTTACATGTAAACCGTGCCTGACCTAGTACATGTACTGGAGTCACAATAATATTTGTGAGTTATCCTATTACGTTCATCACTGTTAACTTTCCTCAGGAGCTAAGTGCAGGACACATAGTCCACCTAGCTGACTGCTTCCGAACTGTAACTGATGTTATTGGAGAACTCAGTGAGACGAACACTTCCACACTTGACCAGCTCTTTGCATTGGATTTTCATCTGATTATACCATTCATAATCTATTTTCCTCTACGTACAGTTGTTGGAAACCTGAGCATGTCTCTGTGAGCAATTGTATCCTGCTTAGTATTGATTTAGATTTAAAGCTATATTTTAATGATGGGGGTTTCCTGTCATTTTGACAGTGGTACTCTTGATATTTGAGTATTAATATTTCAACTGTTTATTCCAAATGGTATGAAAGGCAATTTATTTTTCTGGTCATCTATTTGAAAGCTGTTGATGTTCCTAGTGGAATGACTGGCAAACTAAAAGTTTATCCAGACAGATATTGTCATCTTAACTGCATGAACACTGTCCTGTTGACTGGCTGTTCTTTTGGTACAACTGATTATGAAAAGTAGATGGCTTATAGCTGACTTTTTTGCAAAAGCATTTCTTGAAGTGATCATAATTGTACACAAAGAATTTGTCAAAGCACTGATTCCCAAACCCAGAATTATTGAGTGGTACTGAAGTTTGTGATAAGGCCTAGGTGGTTAGTTTGTCATTTTCAAGTCTTTATCTGCATTAGATGCAACATGATTTTTGTATAACTTGCAAGATTTCTGTGATTTAACGTTAATAAGCATCATTTAACTTTGTTCTTTTGGCACAGGAATAGATTCGATTGATATTGAACTGTGCATGTTCTTGATTTTCTATTTACTTCCCCAATATTGTTGAAGTAGCACTCCATGATGATGTTGTGTGCACACCAGATGCTATGGAAATGTTACTTTCTTTGTTTCGTCTTCTAAATGTATGTATACTTATAAAATTAATTACTATCTACATTACTTGATCATAAATATTGGAATTTTAAAGGTTTTATACCACGACCTTTGAGGGGGGGGG
>BLFK01000078.1:786414-792673 GCA_014634185.1 Astreopora myriophthalma | reverse complement strand
AAAACCCCGTCCGGTCGTCCGGGACAGGTAGATTTTCCCCTCGGGCAAGTAACTTTCTCTCCTCACTTGCCCCACGGGCAAGAGCCCAGGCAAGCCGTTCGCCGACTAAATTTGTGATAATGATTTTGAGCAGAAAGGGTAAATTTTGGGCGCAACGGTAATCAAGTGTTTGGATGAAGCTTGACGAAAATTACAATTTATAGCGTTATTTTGCCGATTGCGTGACGCGCGCTCACAGCTCAGAAGTGGTTGCCTAGCACGTGATCAAAATCTGCCTCGATCAAATGTCTTTCCAGGATTAAAAATAGCTGCATTCGGCACGAAAACGCTGTGCTTCTTTCGCAATTTTTTGTGAGCATTTTCCAGTTTCTCTGTACAAAATGTAACTCAACAATGATATATGAAAGCTGTAGAAATTGTACGTGAAAAAGCTGCATATTTCGACCGCAAAAACGAAGCCAGCATTTTTTATGCTAAAATCCAGCTAAATCTTTGTTTTCGGCGAAACATACAAGTTTGCTAGTGATAACATGCGTGGGTGCCGCCGCGCGAAATGAAAGTATTATATTATTAAAAAGAAATGCATAAGTGAGTCATCAAAATACTTTCAGAGTTACTGGAAGATGACTTAAAACAGGTTTTCTCTCAAATGAAGACGTTTTCCCTGGACTGAAACTATTTTTCATTCACCCAAATGAAAAAATATGCTCTCGCCGGCTTCTCAAATTCGACAGTGTGCCTGTCTCAAAACTGAAGTGGGTAGGCGCCTTGTTGTTAATTCTGCGTGTTGTAAATTTCTCGCGCTTCTCTTCACAATGACTTTGTGGAGCTAGACAAGATCAGAGAAGATGCAGGTGAACATTCAAGGAGTCGAACACGATCTTCGACGAACCGTACAACTTCATAAAAGCAGAATGAAGAAGTTAAAAGTTGTGGAAGTATTACAATATAATGGCATAAACATGAAAGTGATCAGCACTAAGAGGACTACAGTCAAGATGGGTTTATTACAACAAAACACGCCTGTAGTATGACTTCCATTTTTGGGTTCATGAATTATTAATGAGTTTGAAAACTTGGGCAAGTGGGGAAGTGCCCCGGGCAAGCAAAATTTGAGAGTTACTTGCCCAAAGGGCAAGGGGGGATTCAAATATTTTTTGAGCCCTGTGTATATCATGACAGTTCGCTTTATGAAATACTGTACAGCTTTACAAGTAGCATAGTGTACTTTAACTCATCAAAAATTCACTCATTGTGTGAATTAAAACATATGCACAGGAATTTGAATCCTGAAGAATGAGTGAAATGCTAGTTCTACTGTCTTGGAAATTACAAAACTTATCTGCTTTTTTCCAACAGGCTTCATGTGAAAGGTCCACTCAAGGTGAGCTCTGGATTATCTAAATTCATACTGTTTTCTCTGACATGGAAAAACTCAAGTGTCCCTTATTTGTCATCTTTTTGTTGGCTATGGATGGATGCAACGCTTTGCAGCAAAAAGCTTAGGTTCAATTCCTGACCATACTATTACTCAGTATCTTAAAATACATGCATCAAGAGTTCCAGTTTCCGGTTGGGATGCAGGGCATCGTGGGACAGAAAGTTAGGAGCAAGTGACACTAATTAACTCTCAAATTCACACTGGATTCAAGAGTGCTTTCTTTCACCTTTTCTACAATGTGGGATCACAATATCTATCTCGAAAGAGTTTTCAGCTGAGCTCGTGTGTAAAGAAACACACGGCATACCTGATCTGCTTGTGTTAGCCTATGATTCCAAAATGCTGTAAAAAGTCAAAGCATGCACAGGTCTGGAAATAAAATATATGAGCTGAAATCTGGAAAACTGGAAATAAAGTTAAGCTTGCATGGTGAGCTGAAATCTTGAAAGTTAGCTTAGTGACCTACCCTGATTTTTTGCATACAAGTAAGATTTCTTCTTTTGTATTTCTGGAGGAACTTGTCTGATGGAAACTTTTTTTCATCTTCAACAAGTTTTTTTTTTATAAATAACTCAAACTTCTTTTAGATAGTTTTTCCTCATATCACATATGGAGTCAGAGAAATTGATTGGGTTTAAAGCCTGTGACACAGTTCAACATTGAAAAATATTTTGTTGCTCAACAAATGTTGAACAATGTTGCAGCAACTTGTTGAAAGGAATGGAGCTTGTCTCTATTTTCGTTCAACGACGTTCAACATGTTGAATGGCCTGTTTCGACATGCAACTCTGATGACACACTGTCTAGAACATTTGCTTTGTTCAAGAAGCTGGAACATTTGTTGATCAACAAATGTTGAACTGTGCGTCACCGGCTTAAGAAATTTACCAAGGCTTCGTAGCAGCACGAAGTAAGATATGGCTTTAATAAACCAAACGATGTTTTTGAAGTTCATATTATTTAATCAAGACATGTTTCGGATGAAACATCATCCATCGTGAGTTGTACAGAATAAAATGAAGTTGTGCAATAAATAGTGTCATATAGTGAGACATTAATATGAATAATTAAGGATGAAGGCAAGAACAGAATAAAAACACATCAAACTATTTAAGCTAAGAAAAGAGACTAATTAGTATGAAAGGGATAAATTAATATTAATGTCTCACTATATGACACTATTTATAAATATTAATAAATTTAAATTAATTTAAATAAATTTAAATAAATTTAATTTAAATAAATTGAAATTTAAATTAATAAATTAATATTAATGTCTCACTATATGACACTATTTATTGCACAACTTCATTTTATTCTGTACAACTCACGATGGATGATGTTTCATCCGAAACATGTCTTGATTAAATAATATGAACTTCAAAAACATCGTTTGGTTTATTAAAGCCATATGTTAAGAAATTTCATAAAAAATACCAGGTAACTGAATTGGTTTTTAAGACATTTTTGAAACGCTGTGGTTTATGTGGTCTCTGAGCAGCTCTCTACTGTTACCATAGCACCAGTTGAGACTTAGCAAACACCCTTTAAAAATTGCCTGATATCAGTATTATGCAGAGGTCAACGTTTCCCTTCTAAAAGGATCAAGAGTTTTCTAATCTTTATCCAATTGACACCCTCTATTAAATATGAAAACCCTATTAGTGTCACTTGGTGCTCACTTTGTCCCATGATGTGCTATGCCACAACCAGAAATTGGAACTCTTGATGTGTGTATAAGTAGCAACAAGTTCTAGGCTACAGGTGGCCATCACCTTGGCCAATTTCCATCACAAAAAGTCACTGAAATGAGGTACCCACCTTCCATTTAAGCAGTGCAGTTGGTTATTTATTAAAAAGATATTTAAAGGGAACCCCAACTCCCACAAAACGATAACTTTAAATGGAGGGAAACGATGTTCAGAATCAATTTATTTATTAAAAAGATATTTAAAGGGAACTCCAACTCCCACAAAACTATAAATTTGAATGGAGGGAAATGATGTTCAGAATCAATTTTCTTAATAATAATAATATATACATGCAAAAATTTCACCATGCTGATTGGCTGAGAGCATGTCAATTAATCCCAAACAATGCAGAAAGTTGAAATTGAGTGCAGAGAGTTGAAATTAAAATTTTGCATGTATATTATTAACAAGTAATCAAATGATTTCTCGTGCAATTTGGAATAAATAAGCACTCGTAAACTTTTCAAAGACTACAAATTTTGTAGTCTTTGAAAAATTTACTTGTGCTTATTTATTCCAAATTGCACTCAAAATCATTTGATTACCCATACAAATGTTTTAAAGGAAGAAATTTGCATGGGAAAAAACTGAATTTTAGAATCAGTTGATTTCAGTTTCAAATTTAGCAGGTGCCGCCATCTTGAATAATTGTGACATAACGTGGTTGCCCTATAGACCTTATTCATAAATGGCGGTCAATTTATAATTCTTTTGTCCAAGTGCAAATTAGCCTACCAAGTCTCGATACCATACAGCGAATTGAAAGGAATTCTTGCCCTAAAATGAGGCTTGGTAGGCTAATTTGCACATTAGCAAAAGAATAATAAAACAGGTGCCATTTATGAATAAGGTCTATTGTTCAACCAGCTTACATCAGAATTAGTAAGATGGTGGCGCCCGGGAAATTTAAAAGTTGAAAGAAGCGACTCTAAAACTCAGTTTTTTCCTGCATAGAGGCTTTCTTTGAAAAATTTTCAAACAAAATTGATTGTAAACATCATTCCCACCTTTTAATGTTATCCTCTCGTGGCAGTGGAAGTTCCCTTTAATTAATACAATTAACAGACATTTGTAAATTTTGAACCCTGCTCTGATGATGTTTTGTTTATTTCTGAAAGGCAAAGCAAAGTTGTTTCCTTGGATTGCAATTCTTATTCGTGACTTTCTTTTGAACGAGGATAGAGGAACTCCACTGAGAGTTGAAGTAAGTGGAGTACATTGTATGCAATTGTAAAACTCAATCATGTGGACAAGTTTCTGTCAGACAAAAGCAATCCCATTTGGAAAACTTGTTTTATCAAAAGTAGAAAATAATGAAGTATGTCACAATTGAAATTTTCAGAGTTATCTGACAAGAGGAGTTAATTACTGGTCTGACATTTCTCCCAAGGTTCATTTTTCAATGCTCTTACTATAGTTTACAGTTGTTGCTTGTTTGTAAGCAAGGAAATAGGGAACTTTATCTAAACTTGGGTTGATGAGCTTTGACAGACCTGTTGCAGGACCAGCTGATATGCTAAGCTAAAAAAAAAGTCAAAGGTCTTAGTAAAATGTTGTTGTTGGACCAGTGAGAAAAATTGCTATGCAAGTTACATATCAAAGGATTAGATTTTTTTCCCTTAAGAATCCATGGCCTAAAAATTGCAGTTACAGTTGCTCCAATTTGTCCTATCCAACAGATAGAAATGTTCAATGTTAATATTCTTACAGTTCAAGTTAACAACTGACTCTCACAAGGCATGTAAATTGGAGAACTTTTTGGTTTAGTTGGAGGCTACTTTTAAATAACTCGGACCACACAAGTGGCAATTTTCACGGTTTTCTGACCAAAACCATCTTTCATTTTATATAGTTGAGACTCTAGCACCTCCTCAGGTTTGTTGTTCCCTCTCTTTCCATCCTTGTGCTCCTCATATTCTTGAAAGTTAACAGCACACTGTAAGTGAAGTTTGTTGTATATGTGATGAAAATAATGTGAAATAAATCAGTAGAAATTAAAAGCTTGTATAAAAGGATATGTTTACTAAATGTGATAATTTTTTTTAGGCAGTCAAGCTAACCAATGTGATTTTTGGAGAAACTGTTTATAATGAAAAGGAAGAAACAGCTGCCATTAGCATAGCACTCAAGGAATTGTATGTCACTTTTCTTGCATTTGTAAACATATTCTCAATGTTTATTCCAGTTAATATAAATGGCTTGAAACTTGCAACTTTTATCATGTTGAATTATGTCTTGCTATATTGATATTTGAGGACCACTTTGTTCCTCCATTCCAGGTTTGTTGATGGATGTTTTTTCTGGTAATTTCTCTCAGACTCACTGGAAAACAACAACAACATTTAGGACCCCTCTAGTCACTCGAAGACAAAACTAGAATATAGTTATGCTGTCATTGTAAATAAAATGAACATAATTGCAAATGATTTGTACATGTGACCAGCATTGTTCAGTTCACATGAATTGATACATTTGATATCTGATACACTAAATGGCTTGTAAGTAAACTGGAGTAAATTTTTCCCCAAGGGCTTAGAGACTAGGCCATTTTCCCTTGGCAAGAATTAAGTTAGGAACAGGACTTCATGAATTAGTTTAGCTTCTTTACAAATCCTGTAAGTATTCTGGCCCTTTATTGTGTGTCTTCTTAATCAATATTTTTTTTACAAAAGGTGTAATCTGTCAGCCATTTTAGGGTCAGCTCTTACTGTCACGGCTTAATGTTGCATGAAACTGAGAAAAGTTCTTAATGATTAGAAGTAGTGCTTGTTTTTGCAGAGAGGATAACATGGAACATCAGCTTGGATCAGCTGGAGGTCAGAATGATGTCAGTCTCATTGATTTCAGTATTATTTTGTGCTGATGCTTTGTATCACTGGGGGATTTCTTCCCATATCAAAAGAATTCAACCTGTGAAAAAGAATGGGTGCCTGTTCCAGTCTCACCTGACTAGCAGTCTGGAAAATTCCATTACACAATGCTGTCGAACACATTGGAGTATACAAAGTTAGAGCCATACAAACGCCACATCATATTTATATTTCTTCATTGTGACCCCTTCCCCCAT
>BLFK01000078.1:776414-781414 GCA_014634185.1 Astreopora myriophthalma | reverse complement strand
TGGACATTTGAAAAACTGTTCGTACTCCATTTAAAGCTATATCAGAGACCACGTTTCCGTAAAACAACAAGGAAGTTATAACTTATGATCATCTGCGGGAATTTTATCAGCTACACCTAAGGGTGAAACTAAGGTCACGCTAGGTGATAGATTTTTTACAGTAGCGGCACCCAGGCTTTGGAATGCTCTTCCGAGCAAGTTAAGAGCAATAAGTGACCTATGCACATTCAAGCGACATCTTAAGACGTATCTTTTAATTAATACATAATACTAGTAATAGTTTTCACTAAAGCTGCCCCGGCTTTTTTCATAAAATGGAGTGGGGAATATGAACTGAAATGACTGTGTATTGGGATTAACCGTTTATTTTTCAAACTTTTTACTGTTATCTGACAGGTTTGGTTATTTGAATAAACCTGGAAAATTTCATATAAAAATAGAAACTTAAAAAGATATATATTTTGCCTAATATAATAAGTCCTATGAAAAAATGTATTGAAACTTCAACATGAACACTATTAATAACATTTGAATAGAAGTGTTTATGCTTCGATTGTTTGTTCGACCCCCAGTGAAGTTTCGGCAATCCTTTGCGTACTTTTCGGCAATCCTTTGCAAGCTATGTTCTTGAAAAATCGAAATTTTTCTGCTACGACGAAATTTCCGTCCCTAATACGCCAGCATCTCTAGAGTGCCTCTCGGGTTTTGGCCGTCTGGGCGAAAACCCTGCGGGGTAATTATTAGATAGGGATTTTAGTCTTTGCGGATTGATTTATCCCTATCAGAAACCATGTAATGTTCACTGAATTTGCTGACGGTGCTTTTTCTTCGCTATCAATTTGGAAAAGAAATACGATGACTGTCACAAACTGAGCAATCCATTACCTCTCACTCAGGTTGCTAGGTGCGTACACATGACAAAACTGTACTGTAAATACTTCCTAAAGATGCTACGATACTGACAATTCGGCCTGAGGTGAATCCGTTCGGCCGTTTGCCATATCCAATTTTCCTAACTACATTGTGTATTCCTCAACACTGCTAATATACCACCAGCTTGTCAATTGTCTTACTAAAGGTTTTAGGGAGACCGAAGTATTACCACAGTGGTGGAGATTCGGATGTGAACTCAACTCCTTCCAAAGCTTCAATAGCCATTAATCCTGTTCACATAAGGAGCAAGAACAATGAAATGGCATATGTAATGCCTACAGCTAGTATAATGCTTCAGGTAAGCTTGCCAGTTGAGTCCGGAAGATTAATTCTCTTCAGAAACTAGTTCTCCTGTTTAAACATCAATCCATCCATCCATTTACTCCGAATTATTTTTCTTGCGTCGTCCTTTGGTTTCCTATTATAGTTTATTTTGCAGTGGAGTTGAAGACGTTTCTTCTAGATCTTGTCATCGACGAATCTTAACTTTTCAACTGATAGCGGTTTCCTATCGTTTTCTAGGAATGTGATCAGACTTGTATTCTTTAATTTTGCATACTGAAATCTGTACGAGTTCTGTGGCTGTCAAACCACAGATTCGACGATTGTATTTCTCACGCATTTTCAGCTTTCGGAAAGCACAACTGACCAGGAGGAAGAAGCAGCACAAGTACAGGAAAACACTCGCAACACCAATGGGAATCACGTGAAGCGCAGTATAAACAGTGTTAAAGAAACCCAAGGAAAGGATTTACCTGGAGGAAAGGATGAAGCTGAGAATGAACATAATGTATAGTGTTGTTACTAGCAGTTTAATGCCCAGTTCCTTTCATCTTTTGTTCATATCACCGGAGACCACGAGTTTGTTTTAATCGTTTTAACGGAAATGTTAACCTCAAAATGGTGTTGTTGATTTTGTTTACAGGATATAAAACCTGATCACCTCATTACCAAAAAGATACGATATCTTAACGTGACACGATATTTTTGAGAACCTATTGTGGGACACCTAAGTGCCGCATGTCATGAAATCGTTGTTCCGTTTTCATTAACTGCCCTCTGGCCTCTAAGTGTACCTTTCAGTGACACTGTTACCCATAGCCCATTGCAAAAACGTGAGAGAACTGGAAAAGAGAACTGTTCTTTTTCATTTGTTTTAAAAACTACGATATTCAAATGAAAGAGCACCGAAACTTGAGAGTCTTTACCAAGAATAGAAGTATTTACAATGGGAAAATGGCAAAATAGGAGCTCTTCCAATATCACCTAAAATAGAGAGTTTGTATGGATTGGGTAGACAGGCCACAAAATTATAAGGGCTTGTATGGAATTTTGCAACTTTTGCAAGTCTACCATTTGGCCAATTTTCTGCCGAAAACTCTCAAACTTGGCTGGGTAGCTCTTCATTCCATAACATTTCAGTTGAAAAGTTTAGATTTTCAATCTAATCAATACGAGAAACTCACCCCAATCCTCTCACGTTTCTGCAGTGGGCTATTTTGCAGTCTGACATACTACCAGGGGAGAGTTCGTTTGGGATATCTAATCCGAAGTATTCCGCAATTGATCCCAAACAAATGCCCCCTAAGACGGTCTGGGGTTTGAGGCAAGTAGGCCTGCAGGAACATGAAAACTTGTTAATTGAATGTATATTGTTTTAGGCTGGCGGGAGCATTGGTAGTTATTCGGATAGCATGCAAACCAAAAAATCCAAACGTACAAGAATACCGGATGAATCGGTGTCAAGAAAAGAAGATGACGATCATAAAAACTCAAACAAAAGGGGAACTAAAGTAACGGCTGAAAAACGGACTTCAAAACGCTTACAGTCCAAGGTAAGTTCTGGGAATGATTCCCTATTGGTCTGGACTTGAGATCGTTCAGTAATTTTAACCTAAAGAAGTCAACGGAAACTATGTGGATGGTATTATTTTGTTTCCTCCTTTTATTCATATCCATCGATCATTTCAATGTTTTGTTTGTAATCAAATTACCTACAACCATGTCCGTTGTTTTCTTTCTTCTCTGCTGCGGAGAGTTACAGTTTGTTTCTGGTTATAGTAATTACAATCTTTAGGGCTGAGTAAAGTTTTATATACCCACAGTGTCAGTCGTTTCAAAACATGTTTGCCAACCCCCTCCTCCTCCTTATCAGTGTTTTCTCAGTGCCAAAAATCGACCTGCACCAAAGATTGTGTCGATTTTTCAAATGTTGAATTGCAGACAAAGGGGCAGCGAAGGTCTCCAATTCCCCTCCTTGGGTGTATTAAGCAGTTTCTAGAGGGATACTAATATCTTTGAACGCTCTTCGAATTAAGCGTCCCAGACAGAGTGACATTTCCGAAGATGATGAAAATGCCAAGAGTGATTCTTCCGAGAAGTCATACCCATCGGCCTTTAACGTTGGCAGTAGGCTGGCTGCCAGTAAAAGAAAGTCTGTACCCACTAAATCTTTGTCAGAAGATGCAAAGAGGCGTAAAGCTATTAAGGAAAGAGTTTTTTCAAAAACAACGCGAGTTTTTGAGGTGAGTCAGACCTATTGGCCAAAGAAAGATAGGAATATATGGGGTGTCAACTAAAACAAACTCAGTGAATATCGTTTCCTTGCTCTCTGGTAACTCAATAGATAAAGATTCTTGAAATTCAAGGCATTTGCAAAGCTTAGTAGCTATGATGCGAATCGCCCGGTGTTCTTCATTTACCCGAGATTCCTTAGCATTGTACATGCTCCGAGTTTGAATGTATCTAATGAGAGATCATGCAATGCCTATATAGTTTACTGACATACCTTCCATTTTTGGGTAAATCTATCATGAAGTCACTCCACCATGACTGAAACCTCCACTGAGCAAGTGCCGTGAACGAAAATGCCGGACTTTTTTATAGTTTGCTTTATCATTTTCACCTAGTTTGCCCAGTTGAGTAATTACGAATACTAGGTCTTGATGCAATAATATAAAGACGCACGTGTTCAATGAGACATAGGTCTTTGAGCAAACGTGAGGCCAAGTGGGCTAAATGTTAAATGATCTTTTCAGTTGTGTGTTCCTTGGTTTTATTTTGCTCGTATTTTGTATAGCTAATTCGATGAAGGAAAATAAGTAAGTGCAGTGAGAATGTATTGTAAATCAACACATCAACAACAGCTGCGGTTAGCAACGCAGCTGTTTCATGCCGATACCAGAGGGAAAGGCTTGCATTGACTTTGTTTTCGGACTGCCCTGCATGTCATTGCTGAGTGAAGCAAAGAATGTGCAGACTTGAGCAGGCAAGATCGCGGCATCTTGCTCACTCTGAAAGCCAATCAACGCTTTACCCAGTCTGCTAGCAGCTGTGCTTACATTACCTAAAAAAGGCTATTCCTTCGACACTAAAAGAAAATTATTTTCGTTTGAGCCTACAGGACATTGAGGAAATCACCGAGTTACACATGGTGACTCCAGCTAGGCGACGAGAGCCCAGATCTGGTAAGAGAAGAAGTGGCAAATGCAAACCTTTACCAGTTAAGGGGTATAAAAAGAGGAATGCAGAAAAGCCAGTATCCGTTTTCAGCTCATCTTCATCGAGTGTGTTTTCTGTGACAAGTAATATTTCTTGTTATAATCAAGGTCTGGTTTCAAGTAGTAGAGCACAGGATGGTGATGTCGGCGATGAACACGAACACGCTGTTATCATTCAAGACTCTTTGCCACTTGCTGATAGCTTTGAGGTGTGTATTAGAAATTTCTTCGTACATAAACTCAGTTGAGGCAAAGTTTTGGTGAGACGTATTTCAAGGTTTAACACATTCATTATGGATCTAATGGAGGCAGGAATATACTTAGGAGTGTAAGGATGAGACAGGTGGTAAATGTGTATCGAACTCTGAACTCCTGTTTGTTAATCTGTTGTTTGTTCTAAAGTGTCCATGCACAGATCCTTGCTTTCGTGGAAAAATTACATACAAACTTGCAAATTCCCGGAAACAAAACGTGAGAGCAGAGTGTTTTTTCTGCTCCAAGGATGAGGACGAGAGTATACGAAGGCAAGATAAAAAGGGTGGTGACAAGGGGCCTGTTCCCATGGAA
>BLFK01000078.1:744763-760436 GCA_014634185.1 Astreopora myriophthalma | reverse complement strand
TAATGACCGAAGCTAAAAGGCATCAAGGAGAATCTAGCTGTGATGGCTTCTTAATGGTGTTCATGAGATTTCTTTCCGAGGTACTGTCACATTTTTAAGCGTACAGGTTTTTCGAACATCAAGAGCCTTGACGGTCCTTTATTTTCTTCCATATTTTGTCTTTGACATCCTGTGGTCACGACCCCAGTCGTGTTGACATCATCGTAAAAATCTCCGTCAGCTTTTGGAACGTTACTTTTTTCGTATGGATTGTTTGTTTCATTTCTAGGTGCAAGACCTCGCACAGAGGGCAGATATAAGGAACCCCTGCGTGTGAGTGAGGCTCACATGTTGACGCACAGAAGTCAACAATTTGGCAAACCAAGAAAACTTCTGTATGACGACGAATCTTGTAAGTTTTTAAATTTTCAACATTCTTACAACCCAAGACGAAGTTTCTTACTTCATGATAAGGGATCGAGGTACAATTTAATGAAGTCGCTTGTAGTTATCAGAGAGACTTCGCATATGTTTACGGCAAACGTCAGGCTGGAAGTTGCTGTTTATCAAAAAACAACAATAACAACAAAACAATGATATTTAATTTCAGCTTATCTCTTGCCAGTTTGCCACAGCTATCGAGGAAGAACTAAAGAGAGATCAACAAGCTGGATTAAGAATATGAGAGTTTTCATGGTTTTATGACAAACATCAGCCTGCCGTTTGCCGTTAGCCGAAAAGGCAGTAGTAGTATCGGCCCCTTCGGACCAGATTTGACAGGTAGTCATCAAATGACGTTGTGGACGGCCGCAGCCGCCCCAGTTAAATATAAAAAGACTAGATGCCACAACTTGAATTCGTTGTTACTTAGATCAATGTACGATTCCACTGAAAGGATAAATGAAATTTTCAAAGTTACAAGTGAAGTTTACATGAAATGAAAGGCTGAAAATATACAAACGAACAAGGCGAATACTTACAAAACTGTGATATAAAATTCTTTATAATATAAGCCGAGAAATTTCGGAGATTTGATTGGTTGATAGTATCGCCATTTCCATGTTTTGGCTTGCATTATAAGCAAATTATACCATGACTTGTACGTGGTATTTGGCAACCACTCGCCGCTTCGTGGCTCGTGGTATTTTAGACAATTTTGAAATATCACTCGCGGTATTATTGCCAAATACCACTACAGGTCATGCTATTACCTATACAAATTTCATCGAGTCCGATGTTGTTCTGCTCGCAAAAACGACGCATCAACTTACTTCTGGCAAGACTAACAATTACACATGGATCCGGAACTTATACTACTTTTATGAATAAGTTTACAACTAGCAACTTAAAATTAACACGTTAATAATACAATAAATTTTTACGTCCATTTATACGGCGCTACAGAAGTCATCAACGAGAGTGACAAGGAAGGGGCGTGCATATATCAGAAAACAATGGGGCATGTTTGAGCACAACCCTAGCTCAACGTGAAACAACAATTTTGGCGGGGAATATATTTTTTTGGCAAGGTTTTGAGCGCGCGCGTGTAACTATTGTGTGGGGCATAAAATTGTGTGTGTGTATATAATTTTGGCGGTGAATATGCTGGCTTGGATAGAGCTCTGTCCTGCTCAGGAGTTGAACTGTAAATGAGAGATTAGAGGGGAGTAAAGACATAACTGAAGGCTTGAAACCAATCACAAACAACCAAGATGACCCCATCGCCATCCAATCAAAAGGCCAATAGGTTATTCTGTGATTGGTTCCTTATGATGTCATCGGTCCATCATACCTTGAGGGACAAACGTTTGTGGTTTTAAAAGCGCAGTTCTTGCTCACTGTGTTTCATGCGACCACATCATGTCAGGAAAGAAGGAACAAGTAGTACCGATTCGAAAACCCACTCGGCCATCTAAACCTCCTACCAAGAAAAAGGAAGAAGACAGAAGTCACATAAACATGTGGAGGAAACAATGCTGTGGTCATTCTCAAAACTATGGAGGAGATAAAGCAATTGCCAGCCCTGTCACCACACTCACTGTGCAAGCCTTGGAGCAGACCCGCCAAGAAGGGAATTGTGGCCACCCACTGAACCCACCACCATCGAGGAGGTCACGGGGCAGATTTCTGATTGCTCGTTGAAGGAGATAGAGAATATAAAATGCCCGTTTCACGGTTGTTTGTTGGAGCATCGTACGTCAGACAATGGGATTAAATATGTGAAATGCCCTGAGTACCCGTGCGCCTTCATTGCGAGTCACAAAGAAGTACACAATTACTTAGAAGCCGTAGACCAACAACGGCACGAACAGCTTGTGATCAACATCGGAAAAGAGCGCTCCAAATGGCCAAAGATGATTTGTTACTGTGATGAGCTTTGCACTTTGAAACAAAGCAAAAGTGAAAAGAAAAAACAAAAACAAAAAAACTCATCACAGAGGGGTACTCCGACCAACCAAACCTCTGCTCCATTGTTCGTAAAGACTCCTCTTTTCTTGAGACCCTCGTTATTGTCTGTCGTATTGTCCACTTTCTCCATGTGTCCGGCAGTGTCTTTGTAGTACAGAGCTTTGGTAAAGTAAGATTTCATGGTCTGTTCCGTAAAGTTCAGTAACGTCTTGAAGTAAGCATTGTAAGCTTGAGTGTCTGACTGTTCAGTCACCAGCGTTTCGTTGATCTTGGGAGTAAACTGTTTGATGATGGAATGAAGGGTGTTGTTGATCAGAGTGTACTTTTTCCGTCACCCGTTGGCGGCGACGCATCTTGCTTCGTAATCTTTAACACCAGTCGTAACTCTGTCTTGTTAATGTCGATGTAGTCTGCTAAGGGCTTGATCACAAACTCAATCGGACTGGTTCCTGTTTTGACGGGTTCGTAATCCACCCATTTGCTCCTGACGATAGACACGTCTGTCACGGGTACATCAAACAACTGCAAGCTTGAATTTTCACCGGGGGCTGAGAGAGGGTATGCTGCTGCCATGTTTAATCAAATATAGTCTTAAACGTCGAATGGGATGTTTTCCGTTTCTTAGGCTGGCGCTTACTGCTTGGTTTCGCTTTTGCCGTACGCTTATATACTTTTCTCCCACGGCCCTGTTGTGTAATGTCATCCATAGCACCGGTGAGTACACTTTTGACCGCAGCTTTTGCTCTCAATTTGGTAGCTTTCTTTAAAGGTTCGCCATTCATGACGTCTTGAACAATTTGCATTCCCGTTTCTAGTCCACTATCGAGCAATCGCTTTCCGACTTTTTTCGCTGTTGTTTTCAGAAAGGGCGTAGCTGTGCGAAAGAGGGACCGAAACATTCCACCAAACCCATTACCCCGTTGACCATAAGGGTGTGTTCTTCCGTAGATACTTATGCCCCCTTTACCTCGCTTGTCGTCGATACGGAGAAAATTGATGGTTCATGGGTAGCAACATGCTGTAGAATTGGACGGCGTGTAAAATGCAGCGTTACACGTACCGTACCAGACGCAAGTGATATCAACTAGCCTGTATCTCCCCTTATATTGATCGCTACTGATGAAAACACAGGTGTACGGAGTCTATGGTAGGTCGGTAGCTTGACCTCTTCTGTGACGATGTTGCCTGGTTGACCTCGAGGGAGCAGTATGCGTAGCACACTGGCTTGAGCGTCTCCTACCACCTGGGACTCAATTACATCTGAATACATGTACATGGTTTGAAAAGCGTGCGTCGACACCATCCCCCACACCAACTCTTGTTTTCTGGCCAGCGTGGTTGTGGTCGTTAGCAAAATGATGCTCTGGTCATAGTTCAGTTCTAGAAACCTCTTAATTTGGTACAGGGCAGGAAGCTGACTCCGATACCCCAAGGCACGGGCTAATGTCTTGGGCGGAGTCGCATACCAACCCCCGGGTCTGATTGTCTTTTGGTCCATAGTCCAACCGAGTGCACGAATAGTTGACACCGTGATCATAATCCATTCATCCAGAGTTGTCAAAGTCTTATTCCATTCACCATCCACTGTTTAGATTGTGGGTCAGCCTTGCTCAGACACTGTAGGATTCCCTCTGTCACATCCAGGGCTGTTTGATACTTGCCTTCAGGTAAAGTGAACAATGTGAAGTTATCAGAGCGCCGGAGCATGAGGTGAGAATGCTTACAGACGGCAGGAATGTCAAACAGCGATAGCGGATACACGATATGATGTAGCCTGACTTCCCAATCTTCTTCATCTTTCAAATGTATTTGTCGAGGTAGCGCTACACGGAAAGATGACTTGGAGTTGTTCAGAAATAAATTGCTGCCGGCATTACCGGGAAGCGTCACGTAAAAGTCGCTGTCTTGAATCATGTTTGTTACAAAGCCACCAACTGGTTATGCGGAATCCAACTGTCGTATTTCTTTGGCCAACCTTTCCAATGTACCAACACCTCCTTGTTTGCTCCTTTACCTCTGTGCTTTAAAATTGTCTGAATGCGAAACAAGTGATCTGACGCTTCTATCACTTTCTGTGACTTGAACTCGTAATCCAATCACCGTCGGCTTCCTTTAGACGGTACACAAGTGGGTCTCGTGGAAGTCTCTAAGCAACGGTGAAGGTCTCCTCCGTCCGGGATGGTAAGTAACCTTTCTCAAAGATTCGTTTATGCTTACTGATCTTGACTTTATCTCCCACTTTGAATTTATGCTTTGCTGGTTTTTTGGACAGATCTCCATACAAGGTGTTCCAAACATCAGTTGCATTGACCTCGTTTACATCCGCCGGGTTCATTTTGATGCTACGGTGTACACAATTATTGTTGGAGCCAGTTGAGTACTTGAGAGCGTTTTACGCCATACCGACGTGCTGCGCGATACAATTTATCCAGTCCTCCTAAAGCGGATGGGCGGCCCACTTCATAATATAGTTTCTTTAAAAGTTGGCCCATCTGATTCTGAGTCCTCTTCTTTGTTTGCAATTTCTTTTCGCGGCTGTCTGTGACATCTTTTAATTCAATGTGGAATTCACTACCACAACATGCAACGAAACATCGCATTCGCTGACAGATGTCAGTTAGAGAAACAGTAGGCGTTGAACTCCCACACAGACGACTTCCTGCAGTGCCCATAGTTGCAAACAACTGACTAGAAAGCGTTTGTCCATAGGCTTTTTATTATCAACCACCACATCCACCAAACAGAAGGAAAATGTGTAGGATAGATAACACCTAAGGCTCGATGGAATTCATATTGTTGAGAAAACGTGGCGTTGCACTGATCCATGTAAAAATAAAAACACAACAAACGACTAAAATTCATTGGTTCAAGCTACTTCAGAAGAACTGACCAGTGTTCACGAGGTATGGCATGCGGAAACGCGTATCACAAATTAATCCTTTAATTAACCCACCGATTGCAGTTTAAGAATAAATGGCGAAGAAAAAAACACATTTCTTGAAACTCTAAGAGGTGACTGATAAACGTACTTCGGCGAATTGTTTTCCTCTACTTGTCCTATATTGAGAGTCTTGATAGGTGAAACTATTTTTGTGTCACGCACTTCAACTTTCGACATTGCTTGCTTGAATATGTTCTTACATTTCGTTAAGAATCTGTGCAAATAAAATCATCGCCTCTACGGGAAAGATTGTTTTGAAGGGCGGTAAGTAGTAAATTACAGTTTCATGATACAAGCCGCTCTGGTAAAACAACCTGCACGGGTTTACTTTTGATTATACATTTGGGCGTACTTACCCTTAATCATATGTACCCGGGACAGTCTTATGAACAAATTGAAAGGTATTCAATGTAGCGGTAATAGGTAAATAGTGATTCCGATGTGAAACATTCCAGTAAGTCAACTCGTAAGGGTTTCGTCGGAAATTGTTCCGTAAGGGTTTACTTGTTCGAGAACACTTTTTCTGACTTCCTTGATTTTATTATTTATTTTTTGCTGATTTAACTGAGAGACTCCTAGAAACATATTTGGTGGTTTTCAAATTAGCCGACTGCAACGATGGATACTCTTATTTTGCCACGAGAACTTTCCTCAAATAATCCAAACTTGTCCAGATTGTATAAAAGGGATTACAGGGTTCGTACGGGTCCTGGAAAACCTGGAAAGTCATGGAAATTTAAAATTTCAAAATCCAGGCCTGGAAAATCTGGAAATCACGTGTTGGTTCTTGAAAGTCATGGAAAATTAGACTTTTCCAAGGACAGTGAATGATTTTCTTTTAATTTTCTTCGCTCACATTTTTCAGGGTTTTTTGCGGGCAACAATTGAACGTGGAAAATATTGCAAAATCGTACCTGTCGTTAATCCCAAACGTTTTTCAAGCTATTCCTGGTCCTGGAAAAGTCCTGGAATTTTGATGGTCCAGTAGTGTACGAACCCAGGAATTAACGCTTTGAGTGTACTCGGCTGTCTGTAACAACAGATGCTCTTAATTTTCCCACGGGAAATATTCGTGACTGAACTGCGTGATAATTAACAAATGGTAAACGCCATAGTGTGCACTATTCAGTTATGGATGCACGCGGGAGGTTGCTCAGCACGAAAGAAGCGTAAGAGTGGCACGAGTCGATAGCCGAGTGCGACTCTAGCTTCTTGAGTGCTTAGCAAACCTCCCAAGTGCATCCATAACTCAATAGTGCACGCTATGGCGTTTACCATTTGTTTTATAACATAACATTGAGACAATGGAACTACAGAAGTCCTTTTATTAAGCTACATCACAAAAAAGTGTTCGTGTAGTCTTACATGACAAGAGAAAACAAGCGCGCAAAAATTAGCACACACGTCAGCAGCGTACACTCGTGGGCAAATAGTAGACGCTGAATTAACCAATCAGAGCGCGCGCTTTGCTTTAGTTATGTTATAAAAAAGATTAAACCTTCCTTCATTAGTACCAACAAACATTAACGTGTTTAATTCATACGGAGCGTTCAACCAGGCCATAACTTTCTGAAAAGATTTTCTGGTTAATTATAAGAAAACGTTTGAAATGTTTGCTATCGTGTGCTTTGACACTTTTGCTCACTAAGCGTAAAGTATACAAATAAAATCCCGTAAGCAAATTAGATATTCCAGTTGCATCTCGCTTGAAAACAATAGCATTACTATTCAACTGGGAGTGAGCTGTGACTATTAAAACACAGCGCTTAGCTCAAGCCAGGATTTTTAGCGTTACTGCTGCAAAGCCTCTTAAATGTTCGCTGCCACAGGATCAGAATTCCGACAAGATCACCAAACAAGACACAGGAAAAACAAAGGGTCATTGCGTCGTTAAAACAACAAAGGACTTTTCCTGGGAACGCTACGCCTTGATTACGACCAACGCGAAGTCAGGCCACGCTTTTCATTTTTGTTCAAGAAACGAAGGAAAGGGAACTATCGCGCTTTGCATGGCGAAAACACAGGGCTTAGCTCAAGCAAGGATATTCCCGACGTTTCTTCTTGACCGCTATTTCTATTTTGTTATGTTTTTCGTTGGTTTCTGGTGAGGTCATGGTTGTTTCTGATTGGTTTTTTCATGAGGTCATCTGGTGTATCTGTCTTTAATATGTAATGTCTTTGCTCCGCTGTAATCTCTCATTTACTCTTCAACTCCAGAGCAGGACAGAGCTCTCTCCAAGCCAGGTTTACTTTACCGTCAAAATTATACACACAAACTGTTTGATGCGCCACACAATCGTTACACGCACGCGTGCGCTCAAAACCTTACGAAAATACTTTTTCCCCGCCAAAATTTGCACGTGTTGTTTCACGTTGAGCTAGGGTTGTGTTCAAACTTGCCCCATTGTTTTCTAATTTATGCACGCCTCCTTTTTGACATCCTCATTGATGAGGTCATTTGATGACTACCTGTCAAATCTGGTCTGAAGGGGCCGATACTACTACGAAAGGCGATGCTACATCTTTGTGGTCCGCTAAATTTACTAACTTCACCCGTGACCATGTTGTTAAATTCCCGTACGCCGAAAAGTAATGTCGAATTTGACATTCTTCAGCAACTATGTTTTATAACCAAGGGCCAAAAATGTGTAGGTTTTTTTGTTCCTTTAAATATTTCAGTCAAAATACAGTTCGAACGTCACTCGTTACTTAAGTTGAACCAGACAAGCTGTACCGCTTCAATGATGCATTGTAGAATAACAGCATTATTTTCTTTATAGTTAATGTTCAAGAGGGTGAAGAGATGATAACTGATACCAGTGAAGAAGAAATCAGGTCAGTAAAATGACTCTCCTGTCATTAAGCCAGGCCATTCAAATGCCGTATCGTCTCGCATGCATAAAGTACCAATTTACTTCCCAGCTTTGCCTTGTTTGCTTGCTCTTAGGAACGAGGTGCAAGGCCTGATTGAAATAGCTGGCGGAGAAGTTTTCAAGGCAGTTCGTGTGAGTGACAATATTTTAACGGTTACAAAGTGGGATTAAATTCAGTAGATTCTAGAATCGCAGTTTGCACAGTTCGTAACAGAAACAAAGTGACTAAATTATCTGCAAAATCTCTGCATCAAAAAACTGGTGATCAGGTGAAAACGAAAACCTTACCTGTAACTAGAGGGCGCAGAAACCGTTCACTCGAAGAGTCTTTAGTGGCCTCTTTTTCAGTACAGCTCGGGTCACCTCTGGTAGCTCTGACAATTTGGAATTATACCGAGTAATGATACATTAGGCCCAGAGTAATAATTCATTAACCAGAATCTCCATCTGAAGATCATTAAAGGTTTCCTCAGCATCTTCAACCGCTGAATTTTCGTTTAAAGTCACACGAACTTAGCTTGAGTGGTCGACGACAAGGGATACGCCATACATTGGTTTTGTATTCAGCTGAAGATAGTACTTGTAAATAATGGTCATAACTCCCATTCCAATTCTAACTGGCAAAATGCCGTGCAATCCTTTCGAAAGCTATTCTGTAGGTCACATGGTAAAAGATCTCAAGCCAACAATAGCAAGTGTGAATTCAATGTTCTTTGCTGAAATACACTGCGAGGAGTCGGAAAGTTGCCTCAATTCTTTACAACGGTTAACATTTCTATGATTTTTATCTGTTCACAGAGAAAACGCCAAATGATTAAATCATTTTTGGTTCGGACAACTGAAGTGTTATCGTCCAATGATACCTTCACGAATGAACAGCAAGCAACCAGGTATTTAAGCGATGAGATACATGTCACATTTCTTGCACCTGCGTGTAAAATGCGAACAGAGAAAACCTATGCTCCATTCACACCCACATCACATGTTTAATGAAACCAGGTTTAACAAACTGAAAATCAGTCACAGAACACTCATCAGTGGATCGACTGGTTTTTACACAAGATTCTGGTAGATTTTCTCGTAGTCGACAAAAATAAGGTAAACAATTTAAAAAAATAAGGAAAACAATTGAAAACCGTGTTTAAGCTTTAGTGTGAACGGGGTATTTAAAACTTACCAAAATCTTGTGGAAAAACCAGTCCATCAGTCTTCTGACTGATTTTCAGGTTGTTAAACATAGTTCCATTAAACATGTGTTGTTTCAGTTTTAGTTTTAGAATATAATGCAGGAGATGATTTTTTAAAAAAATCGCGCTCTTCGAAGAATCTCTAATCTCCTTTCCTTACCATCATTTCCAAACTGATATTTTTTCCTAGAATGGTCTAGATAGCAAAAGAAAACTTTAAGTCTATGGAAGCAACAACATCAAAGTAATAATAATGATGATGATTAATAATGATATTAATAATACTAGTAATTTATTGAATTTCTATTTCGCAATTATCAATGAGTATCACCAGTCTCAGCTAGTTGTTTGATTTTTGCCTTATGGTCCAGTTACAACGCTATGAAAAGATATAAAACCCAGTTGACAAACCAAATTCAGAGCCTGGAGAAGGATTTCAGCAAAACCGCTTCTACAATAAGAGAAATGGAAAACACATTTGTAAGTTTGTTTGTCTCACGGTGTATTTGTTTTTTGAACACACTGTGTTTTTTTTAGTTTTCAGGATTCCACTTTTTTTTATAAAATAATCAGTACGCGCTCTCTCATTGGTCAATAGCTGTGTTTAGATGAGAGTATGTAAACACGGCTTTGACATCACACGAATTTTGATTGGTTATGTGTTGTCAAACGCGCGTTTTGATTGGCTGGTAGGAAATATGAGCGTGTACCAAGGAAACCTGTTTCAATCAAGAAGTAAATAAACCGCATTTTCCTTCATTTGTCGACTTATTTTTTTGAAATATTTTATAAAAGCAATAGAGGACTTTTTCTGTGTTTACATAGCCTAAACACTCTGGGAGTTGGGAGAATTCTCGACAGTTATGGAAACCCTTGACTGCATCTGGGGTTTGCATAGCTGTCTCGAATTCCCCCCCCCCTCCCCCCTCGCGTTTAGATGAGGCTATGTAAACACGGAAAAAGTCCTCTGTTGCTTAGATGTAGAGTTCATTCACTTTTTCATATGATAGTCCTTAATGCTGGGCTTTTATTGTTATGTACTTCTTTATTAATTTTTTAATTGAGATAAACGTGGTTTGAAAGTGAATCTAATTACAAATTGCTCCCATGGCTATATAGGTGAGTTCTATTATGCGAATGACTAACATTAATAAGTAAAGCTTAAGTGAAGTGAATGTGATAACCTTTTCTTTATATAAAACGGTTATGTCAAAAAGTCTAGACATTTCAAAGTTTAAGTGCATTGTAAGTATATAAAATTTAAGCACGTGTGATTTCACTATTTAAGTTGTTCTTGTGACCGTCTAGCATATTATCCATGTTCCACGGTGAAATAATGATTGCTGGCTCTTCCGAGCACCTTTCAGAATACTGTCTCAAAGCAATTCAAGATTTTAAAAGGGCAAAGGCAGGCAGAAGAAAAGAGGTGAGTTTAAGAATATTGCCTAACCGAGAGATTCAGTTGAAGACTTCTGCTCGATGTTGTTCACTTCTTTGCCCATTTTGCTACAAATAAAGTGCACAGTTTACTTAATTTGCCCCGTTCAATACTGACACTTTGTACGGCATTAAGTGTTTCAAAAATAGTTGCTCGAGTCGTCTGTTTACTTTTCTATTTTGTTGATTGCTGACGACAATCGGTTTGAAAATTATCTTACCCCGTCTCCAACGGGACCGTGGTTATAACCACTAGTAATTCGAAAGATTTAGCGATTCAGAAAGCTGGCGAAACACTTGTGAGCTTTTCCCTTTTATTGTCACTGTGCTTTTCTTTGCATTTGCTGCGAGTCAAGGTTTCATTTGATGGCCAGACCATTTTATTCCCAGCCAAGAAGACCAATTTCGATAGATTAAAATTCACTGTTACACGAAAGGCATAATCTCAAGGCTCCGGTAAAAAAAAAGCTCATACAAATCCTTACTTTATTCCCCAGAGCCCCGAAGTCAAGTTTATTGTTTGAAGTTGAATTTTTAAATATCGAAATTGGTCTATTAGAGGGGGTTGCAATTGAGTGTCGTAAAACCAATACCAAGTTAATCACTCCGACCAATCACAGCAGGGGCAAGCAGTGCAATGAGCCAATCAAAATTCGTAGCAATTCCACGCACCTTGCTCAAAGCGCGGGAAAAATCGCGCGCGCAAGTCGCGATTGGTTTTGGTTTTCCTTCTCATTGGTTGATAAACTGGCGGGAGATTTTTAAGCCAATCACAAAGCGTAGCAATCGCAATCGCGTAATTACTTTCGACAGTCATTTGAAAACCGCTCTAATCATACTGAACTAGAATACAAGTTAAAATCATTTTCTTCATGGGCAGTCTTTGTTGATTTTATTCCTGTTGATAGATTTAAAGGGGTCTGTCATCTTCAGAAATCAATGGAAATAGAATTGACCAAGCTGGAACGAAGCAGAAATGAACACCAGGTACTGAATAAAGTTGCATTACAAAACCAGACAGTATACACAATCGCTGGATATTACTGCTCAGTAGCGCTCTGATTGGATTCGTATCAACTCCAGACCGGGAGCAGTCTCTCTTTTGCTCTAAAATCTGTGAGCCGAGTGAGCAGAACGAACGCGAAAATAGCCAACCGCGAGCCCTTAGTTTCGTGGGCGACAGTACGAGCGAAAAGAGACTGCAATGGTTTCATACAGAATGTCTGAAGCCCGGCGCTCCAATGACGGAGTGTTTTGATTGGTCAGTTTATGAGGTGAGGACGCGTGATTATTGTCCAGCGGTCACCAACATTCCAAACACCTTAGTGCGTTAGTTCGCGCCAAATATGGCTGTCATTTTATTTTACAACTTACATGCGAGGAGAATTCGGGAAAATTGAAGAGAAAAAAGAACAGGAACAAGCTGTACTCGCTCTCTTTGATGAACGATGTTTTTCTGTTTTCCAGACTGGTTTTGTTCAGAGTCTTATTTACCAAAGCTGTAAGAAGTGTAATCGATGCGAATTTTAATTTAACAACGGTGTGCGCTATTTAATTCCTGCCGTGTGAACATTTAAATAGAGGGGCCTGTGTTTCTCACTTTGGTTACACTTTCCCTATACACACGAAGTAAAAGCGAGTCGCATCGTTCGCTCGAAATAGAATTTTGAGAAGGCCTTTGTTCAAAATATTTTCTGGGCTGATGTGCGATGTTTCCGTAGGGCTGTTCGCCAGACGTGCATGGTTTTTAATGCGAAATTTCCATAAAATATTTTAAACGCGTTCGAGCAATTAATATACACGCCAAAACTCAAGCACAGATTGCTTTTAATATTTCCTGGCTTCGTATATAGCGTGGAATCACATCACCGAACTGTAAAACTTATTACCGAATCGCTTGGATCTACTCCCGCGAAATTGACAACGGTGTATCATGTTAGAAAATGTGGGTGTGAATGACGCGAGCATTCAAACTGTCACCCGGCTTCAGAAATTCTGTATGAAACCATCTGCATGAAACAGTCTTTCTTTTCGCTCGTACTGGCGCCCGCGAAACTAACGGCTCGCGGTTTGCCGCTCACTATTTTCGCGTTCGTTCTATAGAGCAAAAGAGAGACTGCCTGCAGTCTATATCAACTCATTCAACTAGATGGCCTAAGTTATCACTTCACTTAACTCATAAGGGGGTGTTTAAAAAATACTGGTATGGATTTCATGTTAGTACGAGTTCATCCGGTTCACAAAATGTCTGCAACTGCGATTGCTTTTCAGGATATAAGCATAAGCGAATTGAAGAAGTGATCCTCACACTTTCTGGACAATTTAAGCAATTGTCTCATATATGCACTTCAAAAATTCAAGTGACTTCAATGGGATTCGAACCCACGACCTCTGCGATGCTGGTGCAGTGCTCTTACCAACTGAGCTATGAAGCCACACAGTTGAGACCTGCATCGCAGAGGTCGTGGGTTCGAATCCCGTTGAAGTCACTTGAACTTTTCAAGTGCATATATGAGACAATTGCTTAAATTGTCCAAAAGGTGTGAGGATCACTTCTCCAATTCATTTCTAACCCGCACTTCACAATCATTTCGTACAGATACCACGCAGCTGTTTACAACCTCTAATTTCATTGGATCCGTTTAGGACGCAGCTCTATTGTTTTTAGGATTAATTGTTTCTGTTGTTTCTTTGAATGCTTCTTTTTTTTTCTGAGCCAATCGCATGGGCTGTTGTAATAGCTGCGTACTGACCCATTTCATAAGCATAAGCGTAAACAAAACGACCTACGCACGCGCAGAAGACAATTTGTTAACGTGAATGTCAATACCAGCTCTTGGATATAGATCACTGTAGGGAGTCTCGATGGTTATCCAGTTATCATTATTTTTTATGGCTGTGCTTGTGTCGCTCCCGTTCTCAGTGGGAAACGATAACGTAAGCAGAGGCACAAGAAAAACGGCCTCCTTTGTTTTCCTCATGCTTGTGTTGGCTAGCGTCACTAGCAAGCTGGGCTAATAATAATAATAATCACTTTATTTCTGTATAAGGTTATTTAGCCGAGCACGAGTGCTCTACTAATTGGTGAGACTACAAATCAACTGAAATCAGAACAAATCAAATCAAATGTTGGTTTTTGTGGAGAGTGGAAAACCGGAGAACCCGGAGAAAAACCTCTCGAAACAGATTAGAGAAACCAACAAACTCAGCCCACGTATGACACCGAGACCGGGAATCGAACCCGGGTCACATTGGTGGAAGGCGAGCGCTCTCACCACTACGCCAACTCTGCTCCCCGAATTTCCCCGAAAGTGCTATGTATGCGTGCGTTTGTACAGGGTTATGCTTACCTTGAAGTGAAAACAAGGCCGCTCATCAGTCTTGGTGACCTATAGTGCTTAGTATTATCTTTCCTTCAATGTACTTTAGCTTTGTTTTGGAAGTTTGCTCAGCGAAAACGCGAAAGCATGGGACCATATCATCCAGTTTTATGGTCATGCCCTTTGCGTGAAAACTGAATCTTATTTAGTACCGGAAAAGCTGACATTTCTGATCCTAGCCTTTTCTGGACAACCCTGCTTAAGGATATAATGTCTTCCTTGCGTAAAGTTGAGGAACTTTCTGAACATTATGAAGATTACATACGCTGATTGCAGAATATTGTTATCCATCCCTTTTAACAGGCAACATTCCGCGCTGAGCTGGAAAAAGAAACATCGAGATTAAAGAAAAAATTTTTCCAAGACACTGTAAGTGGATGTCTACTATTTAAAATAAATATCGGAAAATGTTGCAGAACCTTCAACACTAATTCCAGTAACTTACGCAAAGGTCTTAGTATAGTCTCATAAGGCTTGCAAACAGTGGAAAGGGATGCTTTTTTGTCATGTTTTACTCATGAGGCTTAGGAATGCTTTCATAATGTAAAGCATTTTATGGCAAACCGACAAATTTGCCGTTTAATGATATGCTGTATTAACTGAATACCATCCTCCTTACGTAGCGAAAACAGAAGGAGGATCAGTTGAAGATGATGTTGAACATCCTGCGCATTCCGTGAGCTTCCCATTGGATGTCCGGCGATTGAGTGTTATTTAAACTTAACCTTAAATAAGCTTAAAACCTTTGAGTGACTCTCAGAAATTATTAGTTTTGAATTAAGTGATATTCAGCAAGAATTAAGTGAAAAGAAAAAAAGAATTCAAAGTTGGTCATAACGGTGGGTTCTAGATATCTATTTCTATTAACTGCTAATTAACCGAGTGAGGTCTTTACCAGTAAAATCTCAAACTGAAGCCTTGCTGTATTGATCGAGTGATAGCGAGGTCAACACAGTAAGGCCGAGCCTTTTGAAATTTTCCCGTAAAGACTGAACGTTCGAGGTTAATGACTTAAAAAAAAAAAAAACATACAAAAAACACACATACAGCGAAAAGTTGATTCCGGTAACTGGCACGCTTATCCGTTCACTCATCGTTTCAAACCGCGCAAGTGACTCGTATTCCGTTAAAAAAGTAACCTTATTCTCGACACAGTTGATTGCAACCCTAAAAAGTAAAAAAGACCTTTGATTGTTTTTGATTTTGCATAATTCGTAATCGGCCTGTGGGCATTATAGGGGAATAATGCCCTAGCACTTAGCCAGTCAGAGCGCGCGTTTTTATCGGCTACAAGCACCAGTCATATATGAAAATAGAGTATTGTATAGCCCTTAGATCATCCGCTATTTATTAACGTTCTGGCACGGCCAGTTTAATTTATGAAATTTACAGTCATTTTTGGCATTATTTATGCGTCAGTAATAAGAAATAGTTATGGCAATAATTCGGAAATTACATGGTCCATCA
>BLFK01000078.1:734763-739763 GCA_014634185.1 Astreopora myriophthalma | reverse complement strand
GAGAAAAAAAAACTTTTACCAAGAAGGCTTCAGGTTGTCTTAGACTTCTTAAGGTGCATGTACACGACTTATTGCTGAAAGCGATGAACAATTCTTTTTATCAAAGAGGCGTAATCTGTTTGGGGGAAATAGAGATTAGGCAATATTGTATTGATTCGTTTTGTTCAAATTTTACACAATTCATTCGGACCAAACATTCGAATGAAGTTAAAATGATTGGTTTTCTCATTCAGTTGTGGCATGTGGTTTTGAGGTGTAAAAAATCCATAAATGACTTGAAACCAAATAAACTAAATTTGAAACGTTTAGTTAGGTAATTGCTATTTAGTTTGAGAAAATTAATGTGATTCTTTGGCCAACAAATAACCCTCCACAAGCAAAACACCCGAGTAAAACTTACAAAAATGTTATAGCAAATAAATATCCTTGATATGGTTCAAATGGTCCAGACAACAGCTGGGAGGCAGACAATAAGACTGTTTATGTTAGTTCGCTGAGGACTTTTTGCTGCCTTAAGTGACGGCGCACTGTAACCTACTGCGAACTGACGAACAACAACCGGGTGCTCGTATTGTAGAGAAATGGAAGAACTCTTGCACTTTCATTTATTAGTATAAGTACTACACATGTGAATGCTGCTTTTAGCTCGTGCCGGTTGCCTAGCTTGGAGGTGTTAGCCAAGTACTCAGAAACAAAAACACTCATAGAAAAAACACACTATCTAGCAAACACCTCCCCGATATTTGTTCAACTTAATGTCCATGACAGATAAAGCATTAACTCCTTTTCTATCGCTACCTTCATGTACTTGTACCATCATAATTTTCTGCCTATCAGTTCTCGTAATCTTTTTTCAACTAGTCACCAGATTCGTCAATACGAAACCCGATTTGCCTTTCAGTATAGACCTCATTTTTGTAGAACGAATATTAAGCAGTTCAGCATCCTTTATCAAGGATCAAAAATCTGGAACTCGTTGCCGGTTTCAATAATTAGTTCACCTTCAATTTTTGTTTAAAAGAAAAAGTTAAGGATTATCTAACCACAGACCGACTTGCCACTTCAATTTTATGCTGTTTTTGCTCAATCTGATCTGTATTTTTATTACATATCCTTCTTTTGCTCACCCTATATTTGACCATGTATCTATGAAACTACTTTAAGGAAGCCTATATGCTCCAAGCTTCGTTAGGCTTGCTTGAAACATTAACACGAATTTAATAAAGAACATTTGTTCTAGCTGTGATGTATTTGTTGTACATAAATGAGATTAAATTAAATTATTCTTCGGCGTGCTATGATTTGACCATTTGTCAAAAATAAAAATACACACTAAAACAATTATTTACCGAAGTGGAGGTGAAAGTGGTGGATATTCACCTCCCTGCTTAGCGGCTCGGTAAATACCACTATTCACTTCCACTTCAGTGAATAATGGGCCCTTTGCATGAAACTAGTGTCACATGGTACAAAATCAGCCCTGCTGGATGGCAAGCTACGCACTGGGACATCCAAAACAAGGAAAAGTCATGCTTGGCTGGTTGTAATCGCTTTTTGGCGGGAGACTGTTGCATTCTTTTGCCATCCAGCGTGGCGGATTTTGTACCATGTGACAGTTTCATGCAAAGAGCCCATTGTTAAGTATTGACACCTTTCTGTCGGCTCCTCCTCACCTTGTTTTCGTTATGGATGCCTCCATCCTTTCTCCAAGTTTTGTACCAGTTACAATCCGTTATAACTCAAACTAAAGATGAATATGCACTGGATAATACTGTCACTCCAAACTTACTGTGGGAAATGATAAAAATGAAAATTAGGGAGGCATCAATTGAGTTTGGCAGAATAAATAAGAGAAAAATGTTTCAAAAACAAGATGATATAGAAAAGACAATTAAAATCCTGGATGAGCAGACCGCCAACATTGATGCTACTGACTGCCAAAATGTATGGTCAGAGTTAGAAAAGAAAAGACGGGAACTTGAAACCATAATCGAATACCAGACAAAAGGGGCTATTTTAAGATCTAAAGCGCGATGGTACAATGAGGGCGAAAAAACACTAAATACTTTCTAAACTTAGAGAAGAGACACTGCAAACAAGGAACAATTACCCAATTGAACGTTAATGACAAAGACTTAAAGGAGCTATGTCACGGTTAAATGGGTTTGAAAAGTTTAGCTAAACTTTTCAATTTTGTTGTTTGTAATCCGTGTCAATCTTCTCCATCCTTAACCATCATTGTTCCTTTCTGGTTTATTATTCTCTCTTTGTTGTTTTTCCACCTTTGTGAAGCATTATTTTCAGGTTTCCTTCAATTTAAAGGTAAATTTGTCGATGCTCAAAATACCTCAAAATATCGTGACAGAGCTCCTTTAATCCAATCCGACAGAGAAATCCTACTCGAGTACTTCTATAAAAATCTCTACAGTTCAAAAGTACAAGTTAACGATTACCCGGAAGTTTTCTTTCCACCTGCACGAGAAGTATTGTATTGAGTGAAGAAAGAAAACAGCATTGTGAGGGGCTTTTAAGTTCTAAGGAGTGTTTGGAAGCATTAAACGGTATGGCCACTGAAAAAACACCTGGTACTGATGGTCTGCCGTGTGAATTTTATAAAGTTTTTTGGAAAGACATAGGCGAAACACTAACAGAGGCCCTAAACTTCTCTTACCAAACAGGAAAACTCGCTGTTTCACAAAGGCGAGGAATTGTCAAGCTTATACCAAAGAAGGACGCAGATCCCAAGCTGATTAAAAATTGGCGCCCACTGACACTATTAAACTGCGATTACAAGATTGCATCAAAGGCTATTGCAAATCGAATCAAAGCAGTTTTACCGGAACTTATATCAGAAGATCAGTCAGGCTTCATTAAAAACATATGTATTAGTGACAATATACGCACGTTAGATAGCGCTATTAAGTATGTAGAAAACAAAGGATTACCCGGTCTACTTCTTTTCCTAGATTTTGAAAAAGCTTTTGACACGCTAGAGTGGTCATTCATAAACCAAACGTTAGGGCACTTTGGGTTTGGCCCCTCACTGTTAAACTGGTTTGAACTATTTTACTGCAATACCGAAAGCTGTATACCAAACAATGGATGGGCAAGCAATTTCTTTGAGTTAAGTAGAGGTGTTAGACAAGGCTGCCCCCTATCGCCTTATCTCTTCATACTGTCCGTAGAAATACTCGCTGAAGCTATTCGCAATAAGAAAGAAATAAAGGGCATCAAAATCTATAATACTGAAGTTAAAGTAAGTCAATATGCGGATGACACGAGACTCATTTTAGATGGAACTGAAGAATCAGTAAGAGCGTCACTGTTACTGATAGAAGCATTTGGGAACATATCGCCTAAGGCTGAACAGTGAGAAAACAGAGGCCTTGTGGATAGGTTCTAAAAGAAACTGCAGCCTAAAACATGTCCGGAAAAAAAGTTCAAATGGCAAAAGGGAAAGGTCAAAGCTCTAGGCGTGTGGCTCTCTACGGATCACCAGTTAACACTCTCTCTCAATTACAACGAGAAATTGGCAAAAATCCAAACTATCTTGAGATGCTGGAAATTTAGAAGACTTAGCTTAATAGGGAAAATAACAGTACTAAAAAGCCCCGTAGCATCCCAACTGGTCTATATACTCACACCTTTGCAAACGAATCACCAAGCAATAAAAGAGATCAACAAGCTTTTTTTCAATTCCTTATGGAATGGCAAAAAGGATAAAATTAAACAATTGATCATGATCAATGACTACCCAGAAGGAGGACTAAAAATGATTGATATTGCCTCTTTTAACAAATCACTTAAGGCTACGTGGATTAAAAAATATCTAGATTCAGGAAACCGTGGCAAATGGAAAAACTTCTTTGATATGGCGCTGGGAAAATACGGAGGAAGTCTTTTATTCGAATTAGGAAATCTTAATAGGGAGGATATTGATAAGTTAAAGACAGAAGACCCTTTTATCAAAGAAATTGTAGAAATTTGGTCCGACACTTTCTTCGAGAGGAAAATAGTATCAAAAGATCATTTTTTATCTCTACCTCTGCTACAAAACTCATTAATAAGAATAAATAACGCACCAGTTTTCTGCAATAATTGGCTTACCAAGGGTATAACAAAAGTTAAACATCTAATGGATGAGAAATCTCTCAACCTTTTTTCCCTTGACCATTTTCAGAACAGATATAACATTCGAGTAAAACCCTTAATGTTTTTCGGAATCGTGTCAGCTGTGAAATCTCTGCAACGACAAATCCCGAGAACACATCAGCAGTATGAAAGTCCTTTTCACACATTTCTCAAAACCCAAAAATCATCTAGAATTGCTTACAAGCAACTAATAGCAAATAAAAGTGAAAAACCCATATCTTGCATAGACAAATGGCATAAAGACATCCACTCTTCAACGGATAAAAATGTTGACTGGAGAAACGTCTTCCAAGCAGCAAACACTTGTACAACGAGCTCAAAACTAATTGATTTTAATTTCAGAGTTTTACATAGACGTTTACCAACTAACAGCTATCTGCAAAAAATAGGAGTTAAAGAGGACGGAAAATGTACTTTTTGCCATGACGAGAAAGAGGATTTGACGCATTTATTTTGAAAATGCCAAAAAACCAAAAACTTTTGGGATAATTTCTCGATGTGGCTTCAGTCGTGCCAGATCCTCCAACCAGGCAGTTACTTAGATATGACTACTGCTTTGGGCCTAACGCCAGACAGCTCTGCCTTTAAGCTCCATATAAACTTCTGCTGTCTTATAGCTAAGAACTTTATCTGGATATGTAGATCAAAAGAATGCTTCCCAATTCATAACAATTTCTTGCTTTATCTGAGACATATATACCAATTAGAAAATAAGACACCAAGCAATACAAAAAAATGGAAACCTTTCTTTTCCTCGCTGGGTCTTGTCTCCTAACTCCAAAAACATAAATTAGTAATATCTGCACCTACCATGAACATTTACATTACTTTCACCACAAAGAAAGCAA
>BLFK01000078.1:702087-734753 GCA_014634185.1 Astreopora myriophthalma | reverse complement strand
AATAAAACAAAAAAGTTTTGTACCAGTTTCCTTCTCCATCTCGCCTGAATTTAATAAAAATGGATTGAATACTGTGAATCTCCTACAACAAGAATTGTTTCTTGTGCAAAATGTTTAACAGAGAAAGCTGCTGATAATGCAGTAAGGCTTTAACAAGAGTGTCTGTCCATCCATTCTATGAAGTCCCAAAGATTTCCACACTTGCTGCCTCTTTTCGTTTAACCAGTGCTTAGTAATTTGCCATCCGCTCATGATTAGTTTATCCACCTAAGCGTGTATTTCGGGATCTTCAGTATAAGTCAAAATCGCGCGAGGCCAACGAAACTGACTACATTCAGCAAAACATCACACTTAAAAATTCATCGCTCTCTACATAAACGGCACATCGTCTTCCCCTTCGAGGAGGGGAATTCAGCTAAAAATAGATGACACAGTACGTGACGGAATTGCCGATATGTACTGACTTGCATTGCATCAGTGAAGTTGAAGATACATACATTTCTTACGGGAAGTATCACAAATTAAAGAACTCGTCAGCAAATACTCTCAGTAAGAAACTTCCCTTTTCTAACATTTCCACGCAATGACTCTTGCCTTACTAGTGAGGAGAAGGACAAGCTAAAGCAATATTACGTTTTCCATGGTGCCTTCGTCAAACTCGAAAATCTCAGTTCTAGTAAGCACAGCTGCCCACCCAGGTATGTAAAGAAAGCTTTCGCGCCAGTCCTCGTTCATTATAAAATCATCACTCTGCACAACGATCTGTCATCATGCTTATGCTTTACTAAATGAAAAGCGTCGCAATTATTACATTAGCAGAGCCAGATTGAGCATTTCTCAAAAGAAGGCTTGACAGATTGATTTATTTCCACACGTGCTGCAGGTCTTCTCAAAGCACTGAACTTAGGCAATGTGTTCCGGATTAAGAAATAACATGGCACCATTTTTATTGTCCCATTCCCTCACATTTTTCAAGGCGACAGTTGGCCTCCCGTGACGAGATTTGGAGACACTAGCCACTAAGTTCAAAGTTAAGTATGTTTCAGTTTGAAAATGCAAATTTTGATTCGACGTACCAAAACACAAAAATAAAGCACTTGAAGAACCGTCCAGACAAGAGATCAGTTGAAAGTTCGATGGATTAGTCGGGTGAAACAGTTGAGTCAGACAAAAAGCCTTGAGGATAAAATTGAAAATAATTGGTTTTTTGTGGGTAGCTCACTTGCGACGATTTTAAATTTGAGGCCCGCAACTGAAGGCACGCTGAAACCCACTGTGCGCTGCAAACATATCGACAGGTATTAAGTTGGTTCCTGTATTGTACGGCCATGGATGAGCTGTTGCACGTCCGAGTTTTTAACACCTGCTTAAATGGCCGTTTTGTCAACAGCTCTCTGTTCAATGACAACTCAGAGATCATTTTACTCAGCAACTCGTAGCATGTGTGGGATGAGTTTTTTTACTTCTCTACTCTATTCCGAATGGTTCTGTCCAGTTTTCTGTTGTTTTGATTTCCGGCGTTCTTGTAAAGCGCATTTAAGTTGACCATTTTCATATTTCAAATTTTCTCTCTAGAAATAACAATTAAGCCCTTCTTTGCAATTGCACTTTCTGAGTAAGGCTTTCGTAACTTTCATTTTGTATTTAAGCTTGCTCAAATACAGTTCCTCGTACACAGTTCTCTCAGGTAAGGCTACAAAGTCTGTTTGAGTAAAACTGTTCTTAATTTGGACAAACGATTGCGTGGGAAGCCACGCGGAAGAGACAATTAAGATAACCATCAAGAGAACGATAGGACAATTACTACAAGGTTCTTGACCGTGGCGATGCTGGCCGGCGCAGATAATACTATCCGATGGAAGAAAATAACCCAGCTAATATCAGATAACTGTCTTGGTGTGTTTGAGCAACGGACGTCAACCGGAAATGGCCTGTTAATATTTTTGGGCAGTGGATTTGTTCCAATTTTCAATCAAATCGTCTTAATATGAGTAAAAACACTAAGCAGTGCAAATGTAGCGTCAAGGCAGATTAAAAGGGAAAACGCTTTATTTCCTGTTGCCGTATGTCGCTCGAAAATGCCTCTGCTTAAGCTCCAATAATTGAATCAGACAGGAGCTGTTGCTTTCACTTTCATACAATAGGCAATATTGCCTGCTCCTATTTTTGGCTACTTGGGCAACTCAAAATAATTCTCCTCAAGTGACGGGTTTTCAAAATCAATCACCTGTGAACTCTTTTTTACCACTACTGAAATGTTTGACATTCTATAGAGATATCCTGCTGGACGGGTTTTACAACGGACTGGTCTCCTATATCTTATGAACATCACGCGACATTCAAGATGCTTTTCATTGCAAGTAAAGTTAGTAAGCTGACTTTAAAAAGACGTAGGGTTTGAGTGTTTACTCCACAAACTGACATACCTAAAATCAAAGTCCATATCCTATTGAAGACACTTGGTCCAGCTGCCTTAATTAAACACACGGTTTATTAGCAAACCGTGGCCCTTAGTGGTTTGGGCACTAGCCTTGAGCTTCAGGCCCCGAGCCCAGAATCATTTAGGCTTTTATAAACGGTCGCGGTTAAAAGGGATGCCTCGAAAGGACCTCATTAAATATTCAAAACAATGACGTCAGACACCGTATTCCGAAGATATGCTCGGCAGCTCTAGAAAATGGCGCCGAAATACTGAGAGAATCGATCGTGAAATGAATCATCCTTTCATAGTTATTTTGCTGTAAAGATCTCAAAAGCTCTGTAGGAAGGTCTCAAAGGTTTATTTATAGGTATGTTTTCGTGCTGTGAGTCTCCTCTCTCAAAATGTAAATACAAATAATTTTTTGGTCGAAGTGGGTCGTTTTGAGTCATACCTTGCGTCCTTTTGAGACATCCCCTCGTCAAAATACTAAATATATACCTTTAGATGAAAGATCTCAAAAGCTCTCTAGGAAGGTTTCAATGGTTTATTCATAGGTATGTTTTCGCGCTGTGAATCCCCCCTCTCAAAATGTAAATCCAATTTTCTTCTAGTTCAAGGGGGTCCTTGTGAGTCATCCCTTGAGTCCCTTTGAGACATCCCCTCGTCAAAATACTCAATAATCAAATGACAATATTCATTTAATCAAGAAGAAAGTGTAGACGGTTTTTACGTCACGAAAATGGCATTACTTAGTGTATCATATTTTCTGTAATGCCATGGCACTAGAATAAACTGCAAGAGGTCATTAGGTTTAAAATTATAATTATGTCAGCTATAGCACTTTGCAAAACGTCGCATTTAATTTGAAAACTACTGAATATCCAATGTAAGTTAGTTGCAAGAAGGATGTGGGTACTCTTTTTTCTCTTTAAAATGGCATGTAAATTTTTCTTCCTTTTTCTTTGAAAGTAACATGCCTCTCTGCTGTTGGTTTTCTTCAGTGGTGATCCAGGCAAATAAATGTTAGGAAGGAAAAATTTCTGCAAAATGGCCATCTTTTTGTTTTGTGAAACCTGACCCCCCCCCCCCTCTTAAAACACCCTCAATTGATGCAAATGTATTGTTCGTGTTATTAATTTTGATGTAATTAATTTTGCATCACCTAATGAATAGTCATCTCTTAGGCCATCTGCAACAGTTAAAAGTGTCAATAGCGAATCCTCTCTTAACAGATATATCTATTGTGGCCAGTGCTTTTGCCAAACACCTATCTCTTACTCTCTGCAAAGAGCTGGACATATTGAACACCTCTGCTTGCGGTTAATTTTAATTGGGAGATACTGGCAAAGCTGGAAAATTCAAAAGTTTGACGCAAACAGTTCTGTACAAACTTAGCTATGAAGTCAAATATTGGAAGTGGGAACAAATTATCTTAGGAATACGGTGTCTGACGTCATTGTTTTGAATATTTAATGAGGTCCTTTCGAGGCATCCCGCGACCTTTATAAACAGTTCACTGGAACTACATATATATTTGATCCCCTTGACAGCTCTTTATCTCTAACACCTAGTATTTCATCTACTTACTAAGGATTTACCTACTGCCGAAATAACGATCTCCACTTGTGAACAAAGGCCGAGATGAATGCTTGTCACATGTAAAGTAACCCAACTGAGTTCATTCATAGTAAACCGGAATCCCCCCCCCCCAAAAAAAAAAACCAACAACAACAACAACAAACAAACAAAAGAAAACAAATGTAAAAACTCGTCGCTGGAGAATACTGGTAACCTGATCTGTTAATATCACACACGATCGCATCGCCAGACATGTCCCCGTCTCCTCCCCACACCGTACCCGGGACTGGTATGAGATGGGACTGTACCATTGTCACGAACTTATTTCCTCAATCATCAGTTGCTCTTTCTCATTGAGGACGTTTGGAGGTCTAACAGGCACTGACAAACACACTTCTTTTCACCAGAAAAGTAGAGTGTATTGCTCTGTTATTTATTACGACGGTTTTTTGTGTTCTATCACATTTGTTAACAGTGGTTCATTTAGGCTCTAGGTATTTCCTTCACTAATACTTTTGTTTCTGAAAAATGACAAAATACCGAACAAAATGTAACAAAAATATATATTATCTGAAATAAAATTTGTATTGTATTGTCTCTTCCATTGCTTAATACGCGACAAACCATGATTCTCAAAAGAACTCGGTGTTCTAACGAAATGTTGTCCCAACTCCAGCTGTTTCTTGTTTGACCACCTGAGCAGGATTGTTCAAGACATCTATTTTACAGGTCTTAACAGTTGGATCTCGCTAAACCGATTTAAAAGTCATCTTTTTTAGTTCAACCAACATATGTCGAAAAGACACAGGGCAGTGTTGACCATACTACTGCACCACGCTAACTTTTCAATGTTTGAGTAATCCCAACTAAAATATTTTGCGAGGATCATAGCTTCACTTGATAAAATATTTTGTTATCGCATAACTTTCACACGAGGTATTTATTTCCTGGACTGAAGAGATTCCGCTAGGAAAACGATGAGTTCTCCCATGAAAATCAACAACCAATGAGAGCAATGATCTCTGTACTTTTATATTGCTTTGAAGGTTCCATTCAAGATTTCCTGTTTTTTTTCTTCTTTTTTTTACACCGTAAAATCACCTATTTCCTGGAGTCTCAAACCAGTCCAAGCTAGTACTTGCTCCGCAAAAAGCAAATTAGCTGCACCACAGCGGTCATTTCGTTTGAAGACGGCAACCTGTTCAACGCTTCGGGCGTTTTTGAACAGGTTGCCGTCTTCAAACGAAATGACCGCTTTGGTACAGCTAATTTGCAATAAATATTCCATTCCCTACCACGGTGACGCGTTCTTACTTTTTTCCAGAAACCCTTACAGTCAACACTTGATCACTTGAGCAGAATTGTTCAAGAATTTGGGATTTGTAACAATTTTGGAGTTCGAGAGCACTGAAAAAAGCTGGGACAATTTCATGCGGCAGCGAAAACAAGCCCTTCCCCCCAAGACCCAACCAGAGGTTCTGTGGTCAGTGATACTTCTTCAAAAAGCTAGAACAATATTGTTGTTTTTTGTACTTGTGACGTGAAATTTAGTTGAAAATTTACAAGGTACCAGTCCAGCCATGTGGCACACGATCTAAACCATAAGAACTCCTACGGCTAACAATATTCCCGGGTGCCATATAGAAAGACACACAATAGAGACTCAGATCTTTCGGTTGACATGGTATTTTGTAAAACATATAATGTACAACTTAAAGGGGACTTTATCTGCCCCATCCAGCATAGCGACAGCAATGTTCATCCATCCATGCATACTGCACCACCCAAAGCCATGTTTACCTGCTCGCCATTGTCCCCTTTTAATTTTGTTTTGCCTTTTTTCAAACCCCCAACTTCAAAGAATAGAGGAAGAAATTCTTTGCTGAGATCGTAGACAAAGACTGATAGATGCCATGATAATCAAACGACGAGACACTGAAGTGAAGCATATGTTTTCACCAAGTCTTTGGGCAGTAAATAGTCAATACAAAATTCTCTGTTACTTGTGTGTTATTTTTTTTGGACAATTCACATTTCCATGTAGACATCTGGCAGGTTTTTTCTTGTTTTGCAGTGACCATTAGCCTTTGCTAATTGAGCCCATGTTTAGCTCGGAGCGACGGGTCACTGAGTTTGGAGAATAAATGGTGGAGTGTACAAGGACACTGCTCACATCTGGATCCGGTTTTACCTGTACATCGCCGTCTAATATCACACAAGAGTAAATCTTGTTACCTGCATAATAACCACAGTGACTCACGCCGAACAAAGCAGTATACACGGGCATCAATGTTTCGTTAGTCCTTTGAAACTACTAACCTTAGAAACACTCTTCATTTCGAGTGCTTTGCTTGATTGTGATCCTGAAAAGCAACTTTCATGAGAACACAACCCTGAGCTTAGGTTCTTGGCATTGAAGAGGACTGAGCTTTGTTCGGCTATCCACTCAGTCTTAAAGATACTTCCCATGAAAACAATGAGGTCCTAAAACCTCCGGTGAGCGCACTGAGCATTCAAGGAAAGCGACCATCGGCAGGCAACTCTGGATGAACCCGAAGGCACGGTCAGGGGATTTCAAGACGGTTAGCCCTGATTCCAACTCTTACCGGAGTAGACCGATTTCAAGATCTGTGAACATCCTTTAAGGGTGAGACCCGAAGAGCAAAACTAACTGATATTGTACGATTTACTGAGCTGCATTGTTGCCGATAACATCAGATTCAGACGACGCAAACTGAAATGAAAGCTTCAATGTTGAACTCGGTCTCCTCTGTCGGCGGAGAAATTATTGTCCCATAACACTTCACTTTTTCATTTCTTTAGCCGAACAAATTATAAATTCACAGACTCCATCGCTCCTGAATTAATCTGTGAAATTTGTGTTAAGTATTCAGTTCAGATGACTACAGCGCTGTTGAAGCTCTTCATGACAAGTATCTCACTGGCACGATATTTCGGAAAGTGCACTGAAATCTACCCGCTGCCGATCGTCGGAACAATCGCGACTGACATAACTCAGTCATTGTTTCGCTGGCATTTCTGTTAACAGGAGGAGCAAAGATGGTCCCAAGCAAAACCTTCTTTCCCTTGTCCCATCTTTCACGCGTAAGCACTGAATTGAAAGAGAACCATGGACTACGCAACTTCGATTGAAATACTGTATTTATTAAACGGGGAACATGAAACAATAACAGCTAAAAAGAATAAAGGTTGACAGTCGACAACAGTAATAGTGCCTCTGTGTTTTTAATTTCCTACACTCCCGGCCCGGCCGAGTGTCATAATCTCAACTTCCTCGTTCTAATTTCTTCAGAGAATTTTCAAATTTCTTTGTGGTCTGCCATTGTTTTGCCTGTCCAAACAGACCATGGAAACATTGTGGGCCACAAATCAGAAATTCCAACTGTTTTTAACAGCACAACAAATCGAATTTTGTGCGGCAGAGGCAAACGATCACCCTTGAGCAAGGGGGAGAACTGTGCTTAACCTTATTTGCCTCTCTGGCAAAGAAATTATGCTTTCATGACAGGATTGCACACTAGTCTATCTTCTTTGGTCTAACGCAAACGAAGCTGACAACGAAAACGGACTGTTTCACATCCATAGTTTGATTGCTACATTGTTCAAGGCCAAAACACATACCCACACGAGCTACAGAGTATTAGCATCAGCCAGACGGTGTCCTCTGATCCTATACTTGTCAAATATTTATGACGGTCAGAGTGACGTTCATCCGTGGTTCGCCCAACTGAATTACTAAAGCAATTCTGGTAATATTCTAGTTTAACAAAAAGTTGATGCAAAACATGGGATCAATGATCAGTGAATAACTTGGAAAAGCTCATTGTGTTCACAGACGGATGCATAGTCTGCACCCGCCGTCACATGATAAAAGCGTGCCCAAATCAAAGAGGCCTTGTAAGAGACTACACTGTCTTGTCCCTAAAAAAAATAACGGTCCAGGGGCAAGCGGCGTTCAGGCGTGTCGGTATTCCACCAGCCAACGCCCATTCGTTCGCCAACATTCCGGGTCTCGATCCGGCGTATCAAACTCGAGAAATATCTCGGTTCTTAAGCCTCTGAACGACAGCCACGGTTTGCTGAAAATCGTGCACGATCCAGTCCGTGGTCGAAAGGATTTTGAATAGAATTAGATAGTTAATTGAGCAAACTAACTTTTCACGAGAGCCTGACAGATCTGCTCATACCCGAGTAGCCTTTGCAAGTGAAAACATGAAGTGAGGAAACACTTTTCAAATTAAACGATACATTCATAGAACCGCTGATGCCGGCCAACCACTGTCGCGCACATTCCTCTCCGTGATTGATTTCCCCATACCTTAACACCCTTCCACCTCCACAAAAATATTAAGTTCTCTAAATCAAACAACACCCAAGTCCTTGGCGCTCTCCAACTTCAACCAAACTGGTCACATACTAAAATTGCTACTTTGCTGCCACAGTTCATTCCTCAGTTGTACGCTGTCATGGAAGGTGCATAATTTATAGCTGGCTCAGTAGGTTTCCCCGATTTCAAGGGGTCAAACTTGAGACTTTCTTCCCGCCTGGACACCAGCAAAATACTCTTCATTGCCACTGGCTTGTAATGGAACGATCACGCTCTAGGTGTGACCTACAGACCCTTGCTGAAATTAAAACATTTGAAGACAGAAAAGTACATTTCCAACTTGCCATTGAATGCTACAGCTCATGGTGTACAGCACATTTTAGAGACAGGATGAACCCATGAATCCGTTCTTTGAATCAACAAAAGTCAACACCCACAAGCTCTCTCTCTCTCTCTCTCTCTCTCTCTCTCTCTCTCTCTCTCTCTCTCTCTCTCTCTCTCTCTCTCTCTCTCTCCCACAAAAGTTATTTGTACTGTTGATGACGAAATTCTTAACCTTACCAGTTGAAATCTCTGTATAAACTGGGAGGCTCAATTAATTAACTCCTACCCCACCCTTTTCTCCATTGTTGTTCAAATTTAAATGAACCAGTCTTGATTTCATTCTTCTCACAGTTAAAGGTTATATTTGGAAAGATCTAAAAAACCTCAGCTAGACTCCACGAGATGGTTCTGAGCCAAAATTTCTCTCACAAGTCGTGCAAAGTCTGTACTAAAACAAAATTATTACTTAAAATTTACCGCGGTTCAGGTACGTAAACTACCGCACACAAAGACATACTGCTTTCCCGAAGTAGGACTTGTGCCAACTTTTCAGTGACCGTATCTCGCACGTATGTTAAGCCGCTCAAAACAAACTGAAATTCACGGTGAAAGAGATCACGGAATAACTGACCCTAACGTGTAGGAATTTTCTCGCGAACTGTTTAAACTACCTGATTGAGCAGTCTTGATGTAGTGGATTCATTGTTAACTGAGACTTTATTTTAAAAACACCGCAGAATGGAAGTCACACTCAACAGACCCAGGAGTTCGACCACCACCGCTAGAAATTATTGCCTAGGGATGCCTTCCGGTATTAGCACGTGGCAACATCTATTACCACCAAGTTCTTTCCGTCACAAACATCAAATTTTGAGCTACCTCCATGACCTTTGGACGGAAACAGGAATTAAACCTTTGCCAGTTCGCAAAGAATCAGCAGCGCGTGTCGACACCGGCTTCAATGATAACTGTCGGACCTACAAGCTGTCACAGAAGTGACACAAGCCACAAGTTTTATTGAAACAATTTGTACTTGTTCATGAAAATAATTCGTTGCCCACCAGTTATGCTGGAAGTTTGTCAGCTTTGCCCACCCTTATCGTTTTCAGCGAACATCAAACTGAACAAACATTAAAATTAGAACTGTATTTTACCGTAGGAAAGCGAACAAATCACATTTTTGAGAAACTGAAAACACAAACAAAAAACTGAGAAACAAATAGTACAGGAAACTCTTCGATGAAAATGTACAGTAGAAAAAAGCCGACCGTCCGAAACAAAGGTGTCAATCAGTAGGGAAAGCTCGTTATTACACCCGTCGGCTTATAACAGATTGCAAAGGAATGAAAACAGTATCTCGCATTAGGCTGGAATACTATTTGACAAAAACGTACACAGTCCTCATTAAAGTACAAATATTTCCAACTCGAATGTGCGCAAAGGTTTTTAAAAGATTAGCTTTTATATGCTGTCTCCGTTTAGGTTAGCGCTCTCGAGTCAGACTCGCTGATGTACTCAGCTCGTACATGAACAAGAAACACCTTCTTTCCCAGTATTGCCGAGGTAAACACCTCGTTAAATACGCCTGTATGGCTGTATAGAAAAAAAAATATATGTAAATGCCAGAAGTACTGTTTGGTAGCTGCTATTTGAATAGTCACAATTACGATTCCATCCACAGACTGGAACTGACTCAGGGCCCTATTGCACGACTCCTACAGAAAAGCGCTAAGTTAATTTGGATACGCGTGATCTGTTCAACACAGGAAGTAGGCGTGAGCAAGATAAGAGGATCTCGAGGTGTCGTGAATGAGAAGTGGCTCAAACTTGATTCTTCTCAGTTACCAATCTTCTGCAATATCCTGGACTGTTCCTTTCACCCTTATGGTGGCTACATTTTCCTACTTGAACCACGTTCTTTGAATAGGTGATGTTGTTTTGGGTTGTGTGACAAAGCACTACTTGTTACATGAGAATATTTAGCGCACCATACTGTGGTTGTTTTCATGTTGATGATATGTGTTTTGTCCCGCAAAGTTACTACCATTTGTAACTTTTCCTGCTTGAGCAGTAAGCTTAGAACAAAACCCATTAAATCTAAAAAATGGCCAGGCCACAAAAGACGGCCAATATGATATTCCAAGGTACCCGTTACAAGTAAAGTTTGGACGAGTGGAATGAAACTTCATGCTCTTATCCAAGACAGCTCTTTGTGTCCCATTGTTTACATATATTGCGTCAACAGAATTTCTTATTCTAGCCTACTCGTGAAAATTTTAAAACAGGAAATTCCTGTTAAAAGTAATTCATTCTTTTGTCCAGTTTCAGCAATGCGCTCGCGGCAGATTGCTTTCGCACGCTGGTGAGGTGCAGCGCTTAAATTTAAGGTGCCTTTATTATGCCTCGAGCCCTAAGCGAGAAATTTGCAACATAAAGAACCAAGTCCTCAGTCTGGTTGGATAATTTATTCGTCTTTCCAGTGAATCAGCTGTCAAAATGATTGGCAGTTACTGAAGGGTCTCATGATCATGGTCCAATAACAGAAACGGCGGCTCGACAGTCTTGGCCAGGGACAAAAGAAAAGGCGGGTCCCATTCGCAAATGTGTCACTTCAATGATGGCTTCTAACGGCGTCGTGAAGCAAATTTTCGTGGACCAATCACGAATGACCACAGCTCAAAATCAATCAAGGGCATAGGTGCCAATTCCAAATGGCGCCAAATTACCACCCATCAGGAACCAATCCGAATATAATATCCACGTGTCGGTATTCGTTAGCCTATCTCTTGTTTAGTTGTAGTTGTAGGAAAAATGGAGGCGGAAAACCCACAGCCCTCTGGAGCCTCCAAAGTCGACCTCCAGAACGACCCGGGGTAAGAATTTCGCTTTCGCAACATAAAATGTATCCGACCGAATCGCACAAAATGATGGTGTGACTTTCAACTAGTACGAAAATTTCTTGTGGGCATAAATTTCATTTGGTTGTGTGCGTTCTTCTCCTTCCTTACAGGAAGATGTTCGTCGGAGGCTTGAGTTGGGAAACCACCGCAGGTAACGCATTTTGTTCATTGCTGCAACAGCAGAACACTCTAGTACAGTCGCTGAATTGCAAGTTTCTCTAAAATAAGCGATCGAGCAATATTTTCTGCTGTAACAAAGTCACGTTTCAAACAATCGGCTGTGGTTAACTTGACGGTTCCGTAACGGTCCAGTTTTGCTGTCTGTTTCAGAGGGTCTGCAGACGTACTTTAGCAAGTATGGAGACTTAAAGGAGTGCTTAGTCATGAGGGATCCGAACACAAAACAGTCGAGGTAAATGCTAAATCTGCTTGTGATGCTGCACCGCTTCTCCTTTCCAGCTCAGACGCCTTGCGCTATCTGCTTTGTATTGTAAATGGTATGTCTGAAAAATATGCAATATGCTACATAATGGAGTTGGCTTTTTCTGTGCTTGTATCCATATTGCAGGGGCTTTGGGTTTGTAACGTTTGTGGATCCATCCGCTGTAGAATCTGTGTTAAAAGCAGGCCCACACGATCTCGATCACAAAAAGGTTTGTACTGTGAATTTTGTAATTACTTTTTGCGCGCTCCATAGAGATGGATTCGCTCAAGACCAATTTTCACGCTCCATCTGCAAGCGTCTGGCGGGCCTGTGTTTTGATGTGGTCATAAAATCTTCCGTTCCCCGAAAAATGAACGATCGAGTCCATAATTTTAGTACACTCTGAAATTTTTCAGCGATAAATTAGTGGACCTGAGCTCGTGTAGAAGTGTCTTTGGGCTTAAATTGATGTTCGTGTCCTTGCCAAATTTAATTCACACTACGGAGTTATTGTGATGCTAAGGAGTACTGGGAGCTTCTACTAAAGACTGCTTATTAAGACCGACTACAGGCTGACACATTTTGGTGTATTTTTTTAACCACTCAATGCAGATAGATCCTAAGGTCGCAGTACCAAAAAGACCTCAACCGAAGGTAAGCTACCTTACGCGACTTAAGTGCGTTAAATTTAGCGTGGAAGGGTGTTTAAATATAGTATGATGTACCTTTCGATCAAAAGATCAGGGTTTAGAACATTCTTGCTTGACGACAGAGCTGCAGTGGCTTTCGATTTGAGTGAGCTAGCTTTAGTCAGACACCTTGCTAGAACGAACGCTTCGGACAACGCATTGAAGTTTCACGCTGTTAAGCCAAGCATTTTGAGCCATTTTGAGTGTTAGCCATTTCACGGCCGCCTCGAAAGAAATTTTTGCTTGCGCGAGCGAGCCTAAAATCTTCTCTCTGTAGATAGAGTCAGCGACTATCGTGGACTTCAGATATGAATTTATTATCGTTTTCGTTCAATACTAACGGATCAAAACAACACTGCACGGTTAATTGCTCCTCCAAGATGTTTGTTTCAACGGTACGCCCACACTAAAATAAATTGAAGGAGCGACTGTATACAAGAGATGTGCTGCGGTACCCTCACCTCCTGTGGCCGGGAAAGCGCTCGACTAGAAGACGAGACACGCGATATTTCGGGGGTTTCCGGAAAGAGCCTTTCGCATCAGTACTACGTTTAGTTCGGTAGCTTGTTTCATAGCTGGCTTGTTCTCAATAAAAAAATTAATAAATTGTAGGTTCTCCAAGTCCATCAAATAACGACAAAAGATGCTAACCAAGGCATTCGTGCGCCGTTTCGTGCACGGAGTTTTAACTCCGCTCAGCTGTAGTGACGCTAAACGTAGCAATTACAAGCGTTCTCAGTGTTTTACAGAGTACTTTCGGATTCTTGCGATTTTTGTTAAACAAACAAGACCTTGTGCGGCTGTGACTTGTTTTCAGTTGAGTTCAACAGCTTCCTGATTTGAGCTTTTGTTTGGGACTCATGCGTTGGTTTCATTTGTTGCGGGTGCATAAAAAATAAACGACACTTCGGTTGTGGATCATTACTATCGCTTCAAACGATGTTATAAATTATTAGTGGCTTGTATATCACGTCTTCTGCACCTTGAATGCTGGTTGGAGTTCGTGTTCAAAGCAAATTGATGTAACCGTTATTTGCAACCTGACAGAAAATGCTCTTGAGACTCGACTTCGAGTTTGGTTTGTGTTTTATCTCTGACGGGCGGTAATATCGAGCAGATGATCTTTCGAAGGTACTTACTCAATTTATTTTTGAGCGCACTGCAGTTCGGGCTCCGTTTTCATGCAGGGAGCTGCAATAATATTGCCCGATCATAAGTTGTGTTGTGACCCGGTGAAGGCCGCCGTGTCACACAAGGCAGTTATCCAAGCTTGTCTTCCGGCATCTAGGTCGTGCGTCGGATCAAGTAGAAAGAAGGACATAGAGTAAGTAAGACAGTAACTTCGAGCTTTAGCTTGCGTTTTAATTCCTTTTCGCACCCAATCGACGCAATTAACGAGATTCACACACTTGCTTCCTGTTACAACAATTTTAAACCTGTAGATGTCAAAGAAACATTGTACGACGGGGTTTCGATTTCTTGGGGAGTCAAATTTCAGCCTAACGCTTCGCTGTCAGACGAAAGAGAATTCTTTAGCGGGAAGATCTTTCCTTAATACATGTTGTCTTAAGTGCAAATAGAAGCATGCTATGAATATTCATAACAAGTCATGACACATTTTGCAATTTTTCAAAGCACGCCGAAATAATTTGTTACTTGAAACTCATCTTAAGAAACTTTCTTCGTGCATTTAAAAAAAGAGTCCTCTGAAGTCTTTTGGGTGCATGATAATCTTGCATATGCCTCAGTCAGACAGGAGATAAAACAGTTTTTCTCAAGGTATTGGTGATGCAATATCTAAATACTCCATCAAAACAAAAGACCTTTGCAGACAAAACGCACTTGTGTTAATGCTTGAAATGCACCCTTAATTTGCATGAATGGGTATTCAAGAGGAAAAAAAGTCCTTGTCAACTTCTATTTGTTACTACCAAGTTAGCATGGTTACACAGACTAGCTTCTAAAATGAATACCTCATATGAATAATACCTGTTAAATTGCAAAGCACAGTGACACCTGAATCAATTTACGTAGAAATAAATGCAGCAATATATTTTTTAGATCCTTCATTGCACTGCCATGCAGTTTTTATGATCACATCAATGCAGACCATTTCTATCAATGTCTACACGCAATTCTCTCTAGCCTTAGCAATGACATGTCTGGTTCTCTGGGTACCTTCTACTGATAATAATTATTTGCAACTACATGTAGCTGCCCAATGTGACAGGGATCCTTTCAATTTCTTTTCCTTTTTTTTGCCCCTTCACATCTATGCAACAGGTTTAATCACCTAACTGACCTTTGCACTGCAGGTCACTAACAAATAATGAATTTTACTGGTTATTAAATTTTCTATTGCAATATTATTTGGAGTGTGGCAACTTAAGTTTTTGTTACCGAAATATGTTGTCCCTGGTTTTGAAGATGGTCTCAACATTATGACGACTTTGAATTAAGAAACCTCCAAAAGCAATTTAACAAGCAGTAGTTCTGTCCTTTTTTTTCTATTAGTTTCAATGCAAGTAGATTCAAAATTATTTACACTGTGATATTATTATTATTATTATTATTATTATTATTATTATTATTATTACTATTATTATTATTACTATTTCATTACAGGAAGCAGAGCTTATCATGACTATAAATGGAAAGAGCATGTTTCTGAGGTGTAAAAACACTTCAAGAACATATCATGGTTTGCTCATAAGACTAACTCAGTAGTTCAGCCTAGCACATTTCATGATGTACATTTAAAAAAGTGATATCACCCTCTATATATTGTTTAAATGCATTTAGTGATCTAGTTGATGATTGAATGACCCCACAGAAGACAGGTCTTACCACATACATAGGTGTGCAGACTAAACAAAGTGAAACTAGCTGCCAACTAATTTGAGCACTGTACGAAGAAGTACAAACTACAGTTTAAGTATAACTAAAAAGCATTACATGCTATTTAATGCAACTGGCAGCTTTACATTAAAGTTGACCTATTATAACTGAGCAACTAAGTCATGGTAATACTAATATATGTAAATTGTGGAATCTTAATTCTGTGCAGATGGTTACAAGAACAAAGAAGATTTTTGTTGGTGGTGTGTCTGCTTCAACTACGGAAGAGGATTTAACTAACTACTTTAAAACATTTGGGAGTGTAAGTACTTGCATTAGGTACAATGGGAAAATAATACTACCACTATTTCTAAATGTGTGTTTTGAGAAAAGCACATTTTTGGATTGCATCTTGTACTAATACTAACCATCAAAGTGTATAGCTACTAAACAGGAGTGCTTCAAATTTAAGGGATGATGAATGACACTTCAGAAAGTTAGGGTCTTGCAAAACTTAAGTCAAATTTCCTTGGTCTCACAATCTCAGTATTTGATGCAACAGGGTTATCTGAAAGTCTCAGGCTTCCGATTGGGCTCATGACCCTGAATTAATCAGGTAATTCTAGCAGAAAACAGTAGTCATGACTTTTCTTCACTCCCATGTTGATCTGTGACATGATATTGCCACTCCTTTGTGTACCCAATCAACCATTCAAGAGCTTTGCCTCATGGATAGTTGCTGGGTTATGATAGTCCTCCACTGAATGAAGCATATCGTTTGGAACAAATTTCCTAATATCTGATATACAAATCACTTTATTGCATTAATATTAAAAGCTCACCCAAACAGCATCAATTCACTATTCTATCACAATAAATCTTGAACTTAAGTCAAATTATTAAGAAAAATACCAATCATAGAAAAATTTAATAAGAAAAATAACCTTAACTTGCAATGTGTTCCACCAATCTAATTATATTGTTTCATTATTCATCTTAGGTGACTGAATCTAAGCTGATGTTCGACAAAGTGACCAATAGACACAGAGGTACTAGTATTTTGTGATTCACTTCTGTTAACAACCTTATGTTCACCAGAACACTCAAAATTTCCTTCAGTTGATTACTTACTCTTGGCAATTATTTAAAATTGATTTTATGCTGTGACTCTTAATCATCAATATACATGTATTGCTTAAATCTTGGACATTAGCAGGGGACAGCGTCAACCATGTACACCTTAACCAGTTATTTGTTACCATGATTTCACTTTGATAATGGTGACAGCTCTCTCTGTTTACATGACACCACAAGGGACTTAAGTAATTTAGGATGTTTGTTCAATTGGTCCCACCTTTCACAAGATTCGGATTATTTTGCTCATGTTACATGATTAACTTTGAACAAAGTACACCCTGTAACAGAGGTTAAGGTCAACATGGACTGTGGACTACAGACTACAGACTGGGTACAAAAATGTGAACTGTGGGTATACACACCATGTCAAATCGAGAACAAATATAACATTTTCATAGGGTAAAAATTATTTTGTTTTAAGCACAATCTGGATGAATAGCCTGCTGATAGTATTATTAGCACATTTGCAAGCTATACACACAGCATACAATGTTTTATGACAATGAGCTATTAAACCTTCTAGAAGTCATAGAGATTTGAGGGTCCTCACAACATGCATACAATGTAAGAGTGCAGTCATGAGGATATCCAAATTCATGAAGTGACCCATGATTAACACATGCAAAACTACTGACAATGACAGCATTGACAATGACTCTACTTAGTTAAATCATGCAAGTCTCAGCTGAAGTGATTAACTTTACACTTCTCTATAACTCTCACTCATCGCGACAACTCATGTGTGTTCAAGCACTTATCTTTAAAATACACTGTGTATGTAAGTGAAGTGCAGGTGAATCTTTTCTTTTTCTGTTCCATACGTGCATACACTCATACCTTAACCTAGCTCCCTTCAGTGGCCATCAAACTGACCTCTTCTATTCTTCAAACATACAAAATAATACATACAAGCCCTGAATACCTAAATATGCTAGTTATCCTTCAAAGTGGAGCAACAGTCATAAGACACTGCAACATTGTGTTGGGCACTTAATAGTGCATCCTATGCTTAACAAAAGCTGCAATCAAAACTTCTTTATTGATAAACATCACCTTTCACCAACTGAATTTTAATGTCTTGATATCATATTATTTATATATAATGATTTTAATACTAACAAGAGTTCTATTTATTAAGGTTTTGGGTTTGTAACTTTTCAAAATGAAGATGACGCCGATAGTGCTTGTGAGGAACAGTTTCATATCATAAATGATAAAAAGGTGAGGTAATCTAACCTTAGGGGTCACAACACACTTGAAAATAGGGGTGCTTTAATTTTAAGACTCAGCAGTTGACACAGTAGATGTTTTAATTCCTAATTATCTGTTCCATCAGACCACACATGTAAGTTAAGCATCAGGCTTTAAAACGTTTTTCCTGTTACAAAATCTCCTGCTGATGATCATGCAGGCTCTAAAATATTAAGGTAAGCAGTGTAGCCTGTTGTCCAAGAATAACCATCATCCATAATTACATTAGCAACTTTATTATAATGTCCCATTGTTAGGTAATAGAAATTAACCAATAACTTTGGTCACATTGTTGGTACATTGTACAAAAGGTTGATTTCTGAAGTTAAACTCCACAAACAATAATTATGGAAAGAAAACTAATGATTAGAAAACAATAGTAACAAACTCAAAATACAATGTAACGTTGTACTTAAAGATTGGATTTCTGGCTTGGAAGAACTAAAATTATGATGAAATATACTCTTGGACAATAAAACTAAATATTCCTCCACACTAGACCTGAGATAGACTACAACATGAAAATCACTCTCTTAAACCAGCAAAGAAGGTACTGAGCTGTCGAATAAAGGAAATGTGATTTGCTACCATGATGGCTTAACTATTTATCAAACACTACTCATGAATTGTCAGATAATAATTGTTCTTAGACTGCATCACAAATATTGGCTGGATAACTGCAAAAACAACAACATTTAAACCAATTATCACAGACAGAAGTAAAGAAAGCACAACCAAGAGAAGTGATGCAAAGTTTGCAAGGTGGACGTGGCAGGGCTGGACGAGCCATGGCTGGTCGTGGATTCTGTAAGTTCACTCATTATCAGTTTTGCTATTCAGAAATTGTCCAAGTATAACATTATCAGCTCTTGAATTGAGTGTTTATAAATTTAATTGCTATGTGTAAAATCTTGATCTGTACATGTCAAAACACAAGGCTGAGTCAATGACTAAACATTAGTTGCAGAAAGTATGAATTAATTCAGTTTCATAAACACAACACAGATTACCGGCCAAACCATTACTTAACTACATGTACATAACCGATTTCCATCAAATTTTGGGTTTGTCTTGGGCTACCATATTGTTTAATTGTGTTACGTGTGTGTAATTTGCATTGACATATTGTCATTTGCTGATGACTGTTTATTACTGCAATGAATACACAAGTACACGTCCAGTGACTGTGCTAGACTGGAATCCAAGCTTGAATTGGTGTGACTGTGTAAAATGATTTATGATATTGCCATGCCCCATGGTTTCATTGGGCATCACACTGAATGATGGTATTCCCAATTTCTGTACGTAACAGTACATGTAAATGCCATTTCTATTACAAAACCGAACTCATAAGAATTTCATTTCATTCAATGAAATAAACATATGCAAGACTGTGCGTATTTTGCCACTCTTAATTTTATCAGCATCAAAAACGATGTATCAAATGTAAGCCAAATTAGAGATCTGAAGCAACACTGTGTGCTTCTGGATAAAAAGAAGGCATTTAAATTTTAAAAAATCTGAAACAATAATAATTTCAAACATGCAACTTAAGGACTTAAGACATGCAACTCTATTTTCAGGATAAAACAATGCACACTGGGAAGGCTTTTGAACTCTGACTTGGCTTATTTAGTCAATTAGCTAGTACTTTCTTACAAGGAGACAGCGTGGCCTAGTGGTCAGGTCATCGGACTTGTGATCCGGAGGTCCCGGGTTCAAGTCCTGCTCTGACCACTTGCTGGAATTGCCCCGGGTAGTCCCTGGTACAACTCATCAGCTGCACTTGTAAATAGCCCACTGGTCTGCCTCCTGCTGGTTGGGTTCTCAACAATGTTATGTTCATTTGTATCATTTGTTTCATTGGCCCTGAAAAGCCCCTTAAGTTGAGTGGTCAATTGAGGAGTTATTTATTTATTTAGTTACTTGATTGTGAGGCTTGACTTACATGTCATTTGCAGTGTATCCATTTGCTCCTGGTTTTCCTCGTGGTTTTCCTCCTTCTGGATTTGGCCCAGGGTTTGGTAACTACCCATTTGCAGGTATTTGGAAAAGCATCACGGCTGTTTGTTTAGATTTCACATGATTCCAGCATCTTCAAAAAGAAAATATTGACTACGGTCAATCTTAATTGTGTCCAAGAGTTTAACACTTGTACCATAATCAAAAGAAACCTGTAGTGGTGGGCTGTAATACAATGTATATAAAAAGAATTGATTGCTAAAAAAATAGGTGTGCACAGTCTTGTTCCCCAGAGCCCATCGTTTCTTTTAGCTGGTGAGGCCTTCACACAAGAAAACAAAGGGCTCTGGAAACATAGGAAAAACGGAGGCTCCTGGAAAAGGCTTGCCAGACAAACCAGTGTCTAATTTCCAAAATATGTGTATGTGTTGCAAATCCTATCTCTCCAGAGCCCCTTGTTTTCTTGTGCAAAGGCCCTGCCAGCTAAGAGAAATGATGGGCTCTGGGAGCAAGAAAGGAGGTGTGGTGAGGGTTTTCAGACTAATTCCCAGGGCCTCTCTTCTTCCCATCAAGAAAATGTTGGGGCTGGATAAATATTTCAGTTAAGTTGTATTGTTTCATATCAAGCAACTATGCAACAGAGTTTAAGATGCCTACAGGTGCAAATGGCCAACATTATACAAAAAATCAAATGGTTCTTACTTTAACCTGATTGACCACAATTTATGTGTGTGTGTGTGAGGATATACTTGAATGCTAACAAAATTGTCTTTTCCTTTCATTTACATTAGCGGGTTACAGCCAGGCAGCCGCTGCTGCAGCAGCTGCATTTGCAGCACAAAACAGGCCAGTGAGAGGCAAAGGACGGGGATTCTTGGGAAATTACCCTGGTATGCTTGGTGAGTATTGCTAGAGCCAGTAGGAGCATGACTGGCTCCACTCAGTGATACAAGTTAGCCTCATGGCTGGGTTGCCAGGATTTCCCTGCTATGGAAGCAGTCTCCATCCAGGAGCTGGCTGCAAATAGTAGAAGCTCCAGGATGTCGGTTTAAATAACACTAATATTTATTCTAAAGGAGGGTATAGTCTCAGGATGTCTCAGACACTCAATCTCCACTTAGTGATGCAGTTATTAACCCTTATTTTGTGAAAGGAGGCATCCAGCTTTCATTTGGCTCCTCAAGAATTGAAATTGCACTTAATGCGGTATTCAGGGCTGAGATGTTCGAAGCAGGGTTAGTGCTAACACCAGGTTAAGTCTGATTAAAACCTATAGGTTGTTGTGGTATTTAACCCAGGTTAGCCCTAACACAGCTTTGAACAACTCGGCTCAGCTGTTCAAGTAAGGTTGACACCATGCTCTTCCAAAGAACAGATTCCAAGGACATTTTCATGGAGGTTTTCCACACAGGCATGATTATGCCAAAAAGGTCATGAATTATAATGCCTATTTTACTGAAACTTTACATTAATTGTGGTTTGAAGGTTTTCCCGGTTTTCACACTGGATACATGAACCCTGCCGACCAGAGGAGGGCACCAGGGGCAGGCCAATACTACGCAGAATATGCAACCATTAATAATCAAGGAGGGCGTTCAGGACCAAGCAGACCACCTGACATTCCACAAGTCGCTCCCACTATGCAGGATTATACTGATTACTCTGGTAAGTGGTAGGAGGGGTCAAACTCCGCTGCAAGAATGCAGCACTTTTGGCAATCATAGTGAGATCATGGCACACAATAGCTGACATCAAATTTTCACCTATTTTTCTTTGTTACAGTTTTGCATGGGTGTATGATCATAACGAGCAACTTTCATCAAATATTGCTGCACACTTTTTTAAAACCAGCTTTAGTATATTTTATGCCTGAAAAACTTAATTTGTTATAATCACTTATAGCAGCTAGCCCTGTGATCCTCAAAAATGATCATGCCATTGCAGCTTGCCAATTGTGCAGTAACATCAGACCTGTACAAATTCATTACAAGAATTGAAAGAAACTCCCACATCTGGGCCCGGTTGTTCGAAAGCCGATTAACGCTAACCCTCAATTAAAAATTAACCGACATTTTAATTTCGCCCTCTGAAAACACTTTCAAAAAGAGGTTTTAGACCGAAACGGAAGAAAAGTGTAAGTCACAAGTGACGAGCAAAAATCTTTCGGGAAAATCTTTGTGAATTTGTAAAGAAACTCGAATCAAAGTTCACTCTAACCCAGGGTTAGCTTAATCGGGCTTTGAACAACTGGGCCCTGTACTCTTACCCGCAAACTCCCACATCACACAAATACATGCAACTTCAAGAATCTACACTAAGAGTGTTTTAAATTGGAAAAACATGAATTTTAAACACCACAAGAAAACTAATTTGCTGAACACGACTGATGAAAACCATCTTAAACTGGTATGGCTCCAAGGAACAGCTGTATTAACAAGCTATTATCATTCAAAATTCTCTCAGGAGGAATAAACTACCATCCCACTCAGCAATTTGGACCACCTCCACACTCTCCAGTGTCACGAGCATTTGCTACAGCTGCAACAAGTCCAGGTCCTGTCCAGGATCTTAGCAATTACATCAACTCAGCATCTAACAATGCTGCAGATGGACTAGGATACACAGCCAACAGTCCACAACCTTCAGCGTTTGGACACACCATGGCAGTAAGTATTGTAACATGATTTCTTGCTGGCCAGACTGTTGATAGAGAACCTATTGATCATCCTTGTTTAGCCCTCGACACTGTAAAGCTTGTGTTGTATTTCATCACTGCGACATTTGCTAATGTATGGGTACAAAATTATCATCATTACTGGTAATTAATAGCTCAAATATTTTAAACACAGTACAGAATGCACTATACACTGTAATCTCTAGCATGTGTATTTGGCCATTACTGACATAGATGCACAGAGATGATGGAAAAGAGTCAATTAAAATCTATGTTTGTAAGATGTCAAATTTGTTTTTAAAAGCAATGACTTTATGCAGATTATAATTATAGTTTATTTTCCAAAAGAGTTGTCCTTTTATTTTGTGTTTGTAATGTTTGTAAAGGATTTCTGAAGCCATACCAAATAATATTAATTTTTATAATGACAAAATGTATTGTAATTTTTATTGAAGATGCAAATATGAATCACTATTCTATATCTTCATAAGGTTTTTCAAAAAAGGAGACTAATCTTTTGACACTTTTTAAGACATTCAACATTCATATTAATTATGCATATTTTTTTTCTTTAAATGGTTGCTACAAAAATAAAATGTCTTCCAAAGCTTTAAATTCATAGTACTGGATAAATTATATAGACACTATTACAACACTGAACAAAGCATGAATATGCCTCCTCCAGTCCTGTCCTAAAATATGAATAAAGAACTGAATACCATAATGGCAATTAAATTGATGACTTTCACTCTTAATTTTTTTTTGCACAAAAAAAGGTCAGGATTAAGTTAAGCAACTTAAATTCCTATCTTTGGTCTAAAGGAATACTATATGCACCAAAATTTTAAAGCATTGAAAGTTAGGTAGCAGTAATAATTGCAAATAATAATGCAATCCATTTGACTTTATCATCATTCAATTTATTTTGACAGTTCTGATGGAGGGGTGCATTATTGTAAGTATTAAAATCTAAGCTCTTGTGCCCCAAAATATTTCAAACAAAGTGCATAAATCAAGTGCCACGTGACAAAGAGATGACCTTGGCACTGTATAATCGAAGGCCTCTGGGCTAAAATGTCACATGACTTTCACATGGTTTTTCTTGGTTTATTCTGCAAAATTGCAGCCACTTTCCACCATATGTGCAGTACTTATTGTAATAAACTGTAATAAATGAAAAGAAGCCAAGAAATGGAATTATTCTTTAATGTACCAGTCTTAACGCTCACTTAAGAGTTGACCACTTACATCCATGGTATTGGTCAATGTATCAACCAAAATATTGTCGGTAGCTTTAACAATTAAGCATTAAGCCTGGTTTCCATATTGTTGTATCTGTCGAATCTGTTGTATCTGTTGTATATGAAAAAAATTCATACGACAGATATAACTATATGGAAACCTCCCGTACAACCGCTCAATCCAACAGAAACGACAGATACAACTTGTTGTATGAGATAGAATCCATTCTATCTCATACAACAAGTTGTATCTGTCGTATTGAGCGGTTGTACGGGAGGTTTCCATGTAGTTGTATCTGTCGTATGAATTTTTTTCATATATGATGGATACGACACAGGGCTCAAAGTTAACGACCAACTGGTCGCATATGCGACTAGAATTTTGGCTGTGCGCCTAAAAAATCATGTGGGGTCGCACCACCGGGCCTTAAAAGCCAAAATACAGTGCGACTTCTCTAGTGCTTACTCACCTGACCATACTAACGTACTCTGATTGATAAATATAAATTTAACTTAGATATAACACAACCAAGCACCAAATAATAAAGTTGTGAAATATCCTGATTCTTTTATTTGTTTTTGTTGTGTTCAATACTGCTGGAATAGGCCAATATTCCAACACGAAGCCTGAGTCGCTCTTTTTGGAGCGTTAATTAAGTATTCTTTTGGAGTAGGTGCTCCAAGTATTTGAAGCTGTGCGTTCAAAATTTTTAACTCTGCGCTTAAAATTTCGGCAATGCGCCTAAAAATTTACACCTGGTCGCACAAGTGCTTCCAAAGCCAAAAATAAACTTTGAGCCCTGCGACAGATACAACGATATGGAAACCAGGCTTTAGGACCATGGTCAACCTGTTAGCCATGGTCATATAAAAGATTCCTTGACACTGCTTGCAATGGAAAAATTGATGAGACTTGGTTAGTATGCAGTCAAAAAATTATAGAATTATACCGAAAATACCAGGCAGCTGAAGAACAACTGATTCTCATTAATTATGATTAAATGAAAAAAAGGTTACTTCTGAGCCTTTTTTTTTCAAATGAAAAACAACTAAAAAATTCTGGGCTTATTGAGGATCCAAGCCAGGCATTTCCAGACATTTGAAGATCAAATTTAATGATGACAAACACCCTCAAAATGCTTTTGTTTCGAAATGTATTTCCAGATATGGCAACGAGTCATTGCAGTCATTCACACCACACAAAAATAATAAATCATGTCTACAATAATAACATAAGCGTAATTACGATTGAGCGTACGCACTAGCATGCAATGCAGGAAAAGCTAAGCTTATGGCTGGCTATAAATTCAAGGTTTCCATTTTAACTTACGGTATATTAAACACACACAAGGGGGAGGATTTTCAAACAAGGATGAGAAGGAATCTATGCATAAATTATTAAAGAAAGGGCATGTGCCGAAAACCCCCCGAGACTACTCTCTTAACTTCCTAAAATAGTGCAACATGTGTTCTGCAAGTTAAGCAGTTTCGCTGTACCCGATTGCACCGTCTGTACTCTCGAGCTCGCTCCAAGAGAAACCTTTGGTAGTTAAAATACAGTAATCTTAAGCTAAATGTCGTTTTGTTTCCTTTGTTTCAGATTACGGTTGGTCACTAAAGAGGCAATGGTACGTACCATTAAATTTTTCCTGTGACTGCTTCGCTAATTCGTACTTCGGGATGCTACGGTTAAAAATTTCACACATTGCTCCCAACATGGCTCCCTTTACTCGTGGACTCAACCGGCCCCAGTCAACCGCCGTCTCCTTTTTACGCCTTCTTTTTTGGCGCGAAAATTAGCTACTAGGCGCGAGGCCGAGGGCCGCCCAAGCATGTGAGCAGGCATGTGGCCATGGGCATGATGGCGTCATTTTACTACCAAGACCAGAATGGATTGTAAAAATGCTTTCTTCTGCAGATTTATTCACCCTTCGGGGAATAACCAAGTAATTGGTAAAATTGGTCTGACAATAGAAGCTACTCAACGCATTCTGGTCTTGGTAGTAAAATGACTATCGTGCAAATGGACTATTGCTAAAAAGTGCGCATGCGTAAACTCTTACGTGCAAAAACTGGTGTGAATAAAGTAATAGAGAAGAATAGGTGAATGGGTTGTGCTCTCAATTAACACGTATTTCCAACAAATCGGCAAATCGGTTTGTTTGTTTGTTTGTTTTACCTGTTAATACCTTTATTTCATAGCCGCGTTGTATCTTCGTCGAGAAAATCGACGAAATGGCGCTAAAACCGGCTAGAAGATGCAAGGCGGCTATCAACTGATGAAGGTATTTACGGTTCCACCAGCGAACAGAGCTAAATGGAAGAATGCTTCCCTACTTTCGTCTTTGTTTGTTCGTACTTCAAAAGGAGGTAGCATGGCCGATTGGTTAGGCACCAGACTTCAAATCCGGAGTTCCGCTCTGACCACTGGCTGGAATTGTTGTACAATCCTGGACAAAATTGTTGAGACATTTTTAATGTTTAATGTCTGCGTCAATATCTAAAAAAAAAATTATTTCCACAGGGTTGATCTTATTATTGCGGCTCCCCTGCCCCCCCCCCCTCCCCACCAAGGCAATGTTGAGACATGGCTGGGTTATTTGTGCTTGTTCCTGAACAACATTGCATTGGGTGGGTGAGGGGAAGGGGCATTCGTTTGAGGGCACAGTCCAAACGGACAAAAAATGGCGAAAGTGTCAACTCTTTTCGTCCAGGATTGTAGGTGGTCTCTGGTTCAACTCTACGGCTTCAATTAGCCAACTGTCTACCTTCCGCCATGTGGGTTACGATCATTTACATCGTTTGTTTTATTTGCCCTGAAAAGATCTCAAGGGAAGTGGCCCATTAAGTGCGTATTAACCTACTAACACCTATGATATATTTTAGCAATGAATTGCTTACATATTACGCTTGGGCTGCCTGTGGTTCTCTTTGTCTCGGGCACCGAGACACCGGATATGTCCGTGGGAGCATGAAATTGCAAATGAGAAGGAAAAATAAAGTATCTTAACAGCCCTCGATCGATATAGAAGGCTGCTACAAAATATGAACTAACAAGGGTAGAAAGCTTTAAGCGTAGATAGAGCAAAGTAGACCCATACAAGTTAGATACTGATACAACAAGATGAAGATGTTCTAACGATAACGCCGGAGAGTGTGTAGTACTAGTTTGTCAAATTCGGTTCGTTGGAGTCTTTTAGCCGTTATACTGATATGTTAGACGTCACTTGCTGTGACATGTGTCGTCTGCGAGCCTTGGGAATCTGCAAGGCGCAAAATCATACAAATTAAGTGAGGTAATGATTTTTTAAGTGTTGGCGCCACTTTTGAAAACAAGAGAATACTTCGCGCTTGCTCTACTAACTATGGTGATGATAGGTAACCAGCTCAAACATGCAAGGAACTACAAAATTGTACGGGAATTCTAACTTCTTCTTTGTAATCTTACCCTCTCATTGGCGTTGTATTTCTCTTCAAATCGTCGAGTTAAATTAATTAACAAGTTGATTTCTCTTTAGACTGCTATGGTGGTGCAGAACTGGGTCATCCAAATATGGAATGTTGTTACCGGTGTGCGTGCCGGGAGTCAGCACCTATTCTATTTTGGTGGTGCGGTCATGGATCAAGGTTGGATTACGGTATATAAAGCATCTTATTGAGCAAATTCACAATATGATTTTACGACGTCTGAGGCTGAAAAAAATTAGAAGTTAAATGGCATTTTGAAGTAGTGAGATATAAGTCAGTTATGTCACATGAAATTAAAACCTAAATTCTGCGCTAATTGCTTTTTTGGGGACCATTTTAAGTTTTGTTTTTAGTTTTGTAGAAGTTTACGGGATAAAATGCATGGTGTGATTTTACAGTTTGGCTATATCTCAGTCAATTTTATGTATTGTAACTTCGTATATAGCGCCATTAAAAAAACCGACTCCCATTCCAGAGTCCAGAGCACAAGTTGACTCGGGGCTCAAATTTATTTGGTACCTGAAAGAAAAGCACGTACTAAGTATATGATTAGACGTGATTAACACGTGATTAGGACTGATCAGCACGTGATGTTTAGTATTTTTTTGTGAGGTGACGAAGAGACTCTTCATAGCTGTCGACGCAATTTCAGCTATTGCAGTGTCAAACTAATGCTCATAATTAGAGGTGATAACAAGGCGGAAGGCATATAGTATGCAAGTACGGAAGTCAAAGAACTATGTATACGAGCTGTTCGGTTTGTCATTTACGTCGCAAAAGTCTTCAACTTGAAAGTCTCTTCTCACAAAACAAGTCTGACTACACGAAGATTCATCACCTTAATAATAGTGAGAATAGTAGACATTATAGGAACGATCTTGTCAGCGTCAAAAAATTGAAATGGTTCTGCACGTAGAGAGTCAAGGATTAGTTAAGGTCTATTTGGGTAATGATCAAGTTAAGCTACCGACTGTATAGCAACATAGGACTAGAAAACAAGGTTAGCATATTCTCCCACTCCCCGAGTATTCGTTATTGTGTGTGTTAAATTGGCATCAAATGCCATTTATATGTATTTTGTTTTCATTTCTTACTATTTCATTTTTTGTGCGAAACTGTATTTTTCTTTATTAGTCAGTTTGCAAAACTGACTGTTCTAGAGGTGTACGTAAAGGTAAACAAGGCATTCAATTTCTTCAACATTAGTCCCTTACCATGGGAACCTGGACCGAGTTGTTCGAAGTATTAAATCCGGGGTTAGATTCGACCAAAAGTTATAGGTTGCTATGCTATTTAACTCCGAGTTCAGCGCTAACCCTACTTCAAACAGCTCGACCCTGGAGATTATCTTTCTATCTGACAAGTCCTCTGTTATTTGAACAAAAACGTGCATGCTTGGAATTTTGCCGGGCAGAGCTCAGCTCAATCTGGTCAGTTGCAATAGAGTCCTGTGCCGAGTTGCTCGAAGCAAGGTATATAGTTTGTCATGGTATTTACCCCGGGTTAGCACTGACTAACCCTGCTTCGAACAACTTGGCCCTGGACTCAGGGCTGGCTTGTTCGAAGCCCTGGGTTAAGTCTGATTAAAACCTATAGGTTGTCATGGTATTTAACACGGATTAGCGCTAACCTCGCTTCGAACAACTCGGCCGAGGGACTCAGCAATTTTGAACTTACAGTAGGGATTTTGGTCCACTGCGTATACACTGTCTTCAGAATTCTTCAAGCCGTCGTTTGCCGCGAATTACTCTTCGTCACTTTGAGAAAACTTATAGACATCAGTTGTCACGCGCTGATTATGTGAGGGGATCCTATTTCACTAAACTTTAGTGACATTAGTCGCCACTTCAGAAGTGACATGGTGTAAGCCAGCAGGACAGAAAAACAAGTAAACAGATACAGTGATAGTGTTTTTAGTTTACGACGACAAACGAGTGAAGTTATTTAAGTTTTCTCAAAAGAAAAGTTAATAATAAGTTTAATAGATTTTATTCGTGAGCATGCGTTGCACACAGCCAAGAATGTGAAACGAGTAGATTGGAGTTTGGCCACTATAATGACAAGTATCAAATATCCGCAGATGTAGATGTTTAAAAGTGGTGCAACTGCCAAGTTAGTTGTCGAAGCGATCAAGCCCTGACCATTCCTAAATATGTGTGCTTATCGTTCACATGGCGAGACGGCGTTCCTTAGACCAGCAGACGTCTCCTGCTAAAGAAGGCGCGTCTGAAAAAATTGGGGACGGAATGATCAGGGCTTGACAGATGAAGGAGCCCAACGGAGATGGCCTGGCTGTCAAAAAAAAGAATAGATTCATTCATCATTCTAAAGTGAAATTTGAATGCGTACTCACAGAGAAATCGAGTACCTTCTATTTATTCTTATGTTTTCTTGATATTATTGCATAAAGTATATTCACGTTTTCTTATTAGGCAAGTGCTTGCCATATTTTTCCAGAACCATTCGAATTAAACGGTTCTTTAAATTGCTTCGCTTTGTTTTGCATCGCAAGAACTGCGTCCCTAATCTTTTCTTTATAACATCAGTCTAATGATTATTGCCTTGGCATGAAAGGGATCTACTTGCGTGGAGGTCTTTTTTCCGGTCTTACCTGGACAGGGAACTAGGGATAATTGCATCACAATTAACACCCCTTGCTTTTGCAATTTCAACAAAGCTAAGCTGCATGGTAAATTAAGGTTTTTCTATGTGTACTTCGATGACTGTAAGACTCGGCGAGATCAGTCCTTCCATTGCGGACCGGAGAATATGAAACAACCTAAATACGCAAAAAACTAATCATGTCAGCTTGCCTTTAAATTCATTCTTTAGTTCTTTATTTTAACACAACTTATTGGAAAATAAGGAGTTCATTTCAACTTGCAAGGGGGTGTAGTTTGAGCCGATGCGCTAGGCTACCTTTACTTTACGCGAGAGAGTCAGGTGTCAGTCTCTTGCCTTATAAGTTATTGCTAAACCAGTCCTTGCTGCAAAAATATTATGAGCCGGCTAAAACCCAGTCACGGTTATTTTGAAACGTCAGAACGGTTTTACGTTTGCCATGATTAACCAGCAAACGAGTCGTCATTTCGTTGCAGAATAGTTGATAATGACTTGATCTTGCTTATCGCTGAATCTTTTTGCATGACGTAGTATTATAATCGTTTATAAATTTTACCGAAAGGCCTCATGCTACAGCCTAGGAAGCCCCGCTGAATTTTGTTGACTAGCTAGATTACAAACCAGTAATGCGTGTAAAGAGAATCGAGATCTAAGTAGCAGATTTTTAAACGTAATTCCATTCAAATGCGTAATTTTATACAAGAATTATCTTCAACCGCATGTTTGTACTTAAGATTTTCTCCTGTCAAACAGTCAAGAAGGATTGCGAAGCTGTGGGAACAAACCGCTTTGATAACTTTTTTTTAGTGCCGGGGCATTTTTTTAAGTGCCTTCTAAGTGCCAGGTTTTTTTTTTTCCTGCTGACTGTTTTACACGAGAATTGAAGTTTGTGATAAGAGATTATTGAATGTATTTTATTCATAAGAGGAGAGTAAGTATATATTTTCAAAGATTTCTTAGAATCGCTAAAACCTTTTGGGAAATCTTGAGCAGAGCATGATAATTTGTACCGCGATCTTTAATTGTAGTGGTGGTGTAGCGCGTAGACTCGGACTGAGCGCAAACGTGTTCGCATTAGCCAACTTAGCAGCCGTGTGAACGTTCTTTTGCACAATCTTATTTTGCACACGACCAAGTGAGGTTGGTGACGCCAGTTATCGCCCTTTGTTTCTTCAGTATAGACATGTGATGGGATACCTGCAACATGATGAACTGATTGTTCTTTAGGGTTAGAATAAACTTGAACATATTTTATAAAATTCACAGGCCTAGCCGCGTTTTTCCCAGGTTTGCGTTTTTTCGTAATGTGTTTTTTTTGTTCAGTTTCTTAGCGGGTTTTGACGCATCTTTAAATTAACAATCAACCGAGGAAATAAAAAGTTTCATGGCGTCACTGACATTTCGTGGTGTTCATACTAGTTTACCGAGTCAGCTACCTACAGCTTCCACCAGAAACCACTTTCAGAAGCGAATTATCATAAAACAAGTTAGAGGTCAGTTTGCTCAGGGGGATGTCGCACACGCAATATGGCCACAAAGAGCTGTCTACTATGTCCCTTTTAATATACCCATCGCAAAAACGATTGAACTACATTATTTGCCTTGTTTTAAGAATTCTTTTGTAGGCGATTGATCAAGCCAATGATCATGCATGTGGGAGAAAAGAACCCGTGTTTGGTTGAGAAAATGGCTAACCATTCATAATAGCGAAATAAGTTTCGACACCCAACTCTTTTCTGGTCCGTTAGACCTTTGTAAAAAAACAAGCCTATTAACCCCCCCCCCCCTTTTTTTTTTTTAAAGTATTACGCCGATTGCGTGTGGACATCTTCTACCAGCGGGTGTGTAGTTCCTTTGTTGCATGGGATGGGTTCCATCAAATGGAATCTGAAGCTCATATGCTACTAGTTTTAATCTACCTAGTCATGCTGTGTTAAACACTGGAAAAACAGTGTTGTCCGAGAAAGATGTATATGGCTGTATTTGAATGAATAAAATTTGTACAGAGAGAGTTGTGTTGTCTTTCTTTGTTGTCTTCCTTTGATTGATTGTGAAAAGGAGGCCCAGTTCCATTTGACCGAGGAAACTATAGCCCGCCGCACACGCGAGGAAAGAGCTGAACAAAATGCCTTGCCAGACAGGTAGCTCAGCCGTTTCCTCACCTCACGTGTGCGGCGAGGTTTTGGTGAGAAATTCGCCTCCCGAGGCTGTGAGGACAATACTAAACATGTTTGCCTACGCTTGAAACATCGGCTCATCAGTTCCTAAACCGTTAGGGTCGACTCAAATAACAGCTATATAGGTCTATGCAGATGGTTTGTCTTTCCGTAACCACTGTTACTGTGCAGGGTTCTTTACCGAAAGAATTAAGTTTAAGGGACTGTGGTGCCTTTCCGTCCCAAGGACAAGAACTCGTCTTTATAACATCTTTATTCTGCTACCGCTCGCCTACTCGAGCTCGTACGAGCGCGCTTTATTCCTTTTTTTTCCTTGTCTCTATCCCATAATACACGGAATACTAGTAACTTCCATTTCCGGTACACTACATCTCACCCATACTTACCGTAAATCCTCTATTAAGCCCCCCGGGGGGCTTATTTTTTTCAAGCACTTTTGAGGGGGGGCTTAATAGAGAGGGGGGGCTTAAAAGAGAGGGGGGGCTTATTTAATTTAGCGAAACGCATCACCTGTAGCAAAACTACCGTGGTATCAGACAGAGTACACTTGCATGTTGTACAATTAAAGTCGCTGTCAAAAGTATTTAATTCACTTGTGGAAGCCTAAAAAA
>BLFK01000078.1:684184-694184 GCA_014634185.1 Astreopora myriophthalma | reverse complement strand
GGCGTATAGAGGGTACAAAAAGTCTCCAGAAGTGTTAGACGAAGTCAAAGTAGACTAAAATGTACATTTTTGCCACAAAAATTTTATTTATCTTAGAAAGTCTACACCCTTCGGTCATAAAGCCCTCTTAAGTACCGCATACACTAAAAAGTACGTTAGTTAGTTGATATTTTGCTGTTTATACGGTTACAATAGCCCAAAAACGTTTTTATACGCCAAACTTTGACTTGGGTGTGGTTCGGGACATAATAATCAGATCTTACACCAAGTACTACCCTACAATCGCTACTGCTGGTCGCTGATCCAGTAGATGAAGACTCAGGAACTGAACATCAAGCAGGATGGCGTCGAACGAAGATTGGCGTTCTCCCGCATTCCGACAAAAAGTTCTGGCTCAGATGTAAGTATTTTCTGTTAACAGCATTAAAAAATGCTTTACTACAATGCCAAGTGTCATTTTTTTCTCGGTGGCTTTATTGTCGCCAAGTTAACTCTTTTTTACGTTTTTCGTAACTACGCGCAAACTACTTCCGTTTTATAGTGAGGAAGCAGTAAAGAGATCAGGGAATCCCAATGTAATGATGAAAAACCCAAATGACATGGAGAGTCAAGTCTACTCAAGAGCAAACTCAAAGGTTTGTGTACTCATTATGGGTGTCTCATTCTTGCACAAGGTGAAATTGGCCTATCATTTCACTTTCATTCGAGATATATATGTACAACATTTGTAATGTGCGGTATAACCTTGAGTTTGACTTCGGTAAACAGCTTACTTTTGTGGAGTTAAACCTTCAACTAAAGGTAAAGAAATGTCTCTATAGTTGGCTTATTCACTTTTCTTTGCTTGATTTTAATGTTTATAACTAAAAGCGATGGCACTCTAGCGTTGAAAATGAGTGACACGACCAGTGAACGAGTAGTAGTACGTATTAGCCTATAGATATTGAGGGTTTGAGGGTATGACAGCACGCACGCTGTTACTCGAATTTTCATGGACCAACGGTGCTTAGCGGATCTTTGTAGGATCATTCAAATTGCCTTGTCATTTATTCTTGATTTTGAAGCCATCTGGCATTTTGTGATCTGAAAGCATCACTGTACAGGAGCATTGATTCTCTGTACCGGAAAAGTTACCTGTAGATCGTGGTTAAAGGTACCGTTTGAGGTAGTGTTGGAAAACTGTAACCCGGTGTTAGTGCCAAGCCTTCTTCAAACTACATGGCCCAAGGTGTCCATAGATTATTTTTATTGAAGTGGCTTTGCATATGAAGGCCCATACATGGATTGCATTGGAATTGAGACCGCAGGGATGAGAACCCCCTTACCAAACCTATGTTTTTACTCAGACCACTGGTCAGATCACTCCTGCATGAATAGTCGCGGCCTTACTATATTTTTTAAGTCTATTACATTGTCGTATTTTCTGTCCCAGTCCCACTGTCTGGCGAGAAAAAGACACTGAGTATGTACTTTCTGGGCTAAAGGACAGTCACCTCCTGAAACAGAGCCCTCAAAATTCTTTAGAGCTACGCAGAAAAGGCCAAGTGCCTAAGCTTATGTTACTCTCAAAACCAACAAACTTTGGTGCAGATACAGTATCAGGTAAGAGAGAAACTGTGTCTTGTTGAGACTTCTTCTCTCACTGCACTTGCTGCTGTTCCAGTTACTCACACTGTGCCAAATTTTGAGAAACTGCTAAGTATAATATTTATATATAGCAGTGGGTGAAGGGAAATACAGTAGGTAATCTTTATGGGAGGTCTTGTCCCAACAGAAATGTAATGTATAAAAAGGGGGGTTGGGGGATATTATATATAGCTTGAACAATACAGTTGGATTTAATGAATAGATGTAATACATTCTATTTTTTTCAGGTTGAATACCTTTCATATGTTGCTCGTCTTTTGGTCTATATTCGAGACATCAGTAAGTAATTTGAATGTTTTATGTCAAATTTATGTTTTGGGGAGTAGGTATGGAGGTGTTCTGTTTGGTCATCATTGTACACATAATCGTGACCAGGACAAAGCAACAGACCTTGAGGATTTCCGTAGCTACAGATCAAAGCTCTCTTTAACTTTGAAACTTTTGTTGGACAAATTCCTGAGCTGGGATGTATCACTTAAAAATATAATTTTAGGACCCCAGGGACAACAACAACCACAAGGAACGAGTATTGCTCCACAGCAAAGTCTGAGACCACAATTCCCAACCCCTCAGATCAGCAAACAACAGCCCTTGAGCTCAGTTGGAGCACAGGGTACCAACCAACAGTTACCAATGCATCAAGTTCAGCAGTCTGTTCAAAGGCCCGCTGGTGGCTTGTCTCAGGCACAGATGCAGGTGCCTGTGTTTTATGACAAGTCAGGGTTAACATCACAGCAGATTCTTAGCCAGCACCTCCAGCAGCCACAGCCACAACAGCAAATACCACAACATCAACTGCAGACTTCAAATTTGCTAACACAACCATCCCTGGGAGTCCCACCACAGAGTCAAGCTGGACATCACCAAATGACACAGCCTCTTAATGTGCCTGCAAGCCAGGTGGGATCTCCTATGCCTGTGCAACAGCAACCAGTACTTCCAGGTAGGTTTGGCACACATTTGACATTCAATGAAGTGATTGTCCTTCGTGCTGCAGTCTAGAGAAGGATTGTGTGATGCTGATAATGCTATAGCTGTCAAATGTCAGTCAAGAGTCCCCACACCTAGACGATCTTAGTTTAGTGGTCAACTGACCGTCTGTTTGTCTGTAAGTTAATTTTATTTTGTGGTTAACAGTCCATCTTCTGTCATGATTATGAAAGTGAATTACCACTATATCAAAAATAATATGATGCAACTGGACAAGACATGTACGTGTACACCATCAATTGAGAGATATTATCATGAGTGACTAAGATCATTCATGTACAATAGTAATATAGGCATGCATGTATAGTTGAACCTATTCCAACAGTGGGCTGCCCCCCTATAGTTGCCACCCCTGTACATCAGCCACTCCTTTTCATCCTGGCTATTCATCTGTACAGTTTCTCATGTTTTATTTGTTATTCTTTCAGCACAGCAAACCAAGCATCCAGTTCAAGTGAGAATGCCACCTGTGCCATCCCCTGCTGCACCAACTATGACGTCTGCTTCCATGCGAACACCAACACCGTCCTCTGCCCAGTATTCTACTCACACCAGTCAGGTTACTGTTGCGCCATCACCAGCCCCTTTTGTCCCATCCCCAGCTATTCCTCCATCACCCTCTCCCCAGGTAAGTCTTTCAATATTGCAAAGCTTTGCAGAGTGTGAGGCTAACTTTTTAGTTTGCCTGTTGGGCTATTTCAGGTTTAATTGCAGTAGATGCAACAATTTTTATTTTCCTGTAGTCCCACTCACTTGTTTTACAAAGCAGGGGAGGGTAGAATTCCCACAAAACTATGATATTATTGATTTACTTTTGGGTTTTGCCCCCAGTACTCCAGTGCTTTACAATATTGTTCATTCTTGTTGCCAGGATGTCTAGTGAGAGTCTTAATACTTTCTTAAAACTGAATTTTTGCTAGTCTGAGACTATTTGGCTAATTGAAATTGTGTGCCTTTCTTTGAGTGAATTGAAGGGCAGAACTTCTCCCCTCTTAGTTGGACTACCATGTGTGGTTCTTAGATTCATTTTTTAATGTACTAGTTTATCCATAAGTGGAAATCATGTCTTGCCAGAAGCCCTCAGATACAGACAGATAGGATTATGGGTACTTTAAGACTACTGGTATACATTTTGGTGTCATGGCACACAAGCCCCTTGGTAAAGTTAACTATTCTGTTCAATCATGAGTGTGAGTTAAACCTGGGTTCATCAAGAGAGATCATAACACCTTTCCAGGCCTTTGCCACTGCATGTTTTGTAGTCTTGGCCGTTACCATAATTCTGTTATTGTTTTTAATTATTAATAAAGAAACATTGTCCTGTAGCTTATACCTTTACTTATGACTATATATAATATTTGTTATTGTTTTTAAGAGTTCTCTGAAAGAAGTGATTTTTCCTTCTTTGCAGCAATATGTTGTAGCAGCATCACCAGCTGCTTCTACATCAGTCCCTACTCCCAGCACAATGAATGTTCATTCACCTGCATCTGTGCTGAATCCAGGCTCAGTTGGTGCGCCAGCAGCCAGCCCTGCATCACTTAACCCGGCTGACGAACAGGCTTACTTGGACAAGGTGTGCAGTAGACTTTATTTTGATGTTGTGGCATTGTTGTGGTGTTCTTCCAAAAACAGGCATAATTATCTCTATTTCATATGATCCAACTTACAGTACATTAACTTATTAAGTGAAGTTTTGATGCCCCCAATAGATGAAATTACTGGTAATCAGAAAGCAGTGATACAATGTGAATTTAGTGACTAAGTAGAGAAAGAGAGCTGAAAGGTGCGAGATGAGAAAAAAGAAATTCATGTACAGTGTACACAGCTAAACGGTTGAGACATTAAGTTGTTTTGAAAAGCAGGTAAATTGGGAACAGATACCACTCTCACAAGTGTTACACTAAGGTGCAGATAGGTTTCATTATTATGTCTGGTTTTGTGACTTTTAAAATTTGAGGAAATAACTTGTTTTTTGTTCAAACCTTCAGCTGCAAGAATTACAACCTTATGTTGAACCACTGAACAGAATGATTGCTAAGATGAACAGGGAAATGAGAGACAAAGGTTTGTTCCTGTGTTTTGAGCTGGGCTTCAGCTTTCTTTAAAAATGTCTCGAGCTCTTTCGTTTGGCACTGATGGTCATTTCATGAATCAGCTAATAGCCCCTTAAACAGTCAGCCTCGCAAGTTATACTGACAAATAGTAGCATGTAAACTGGCCTATAGATGATTGTACCCAACAGGAATTTTCAAAGAAGCCCATAAAGAATTGTCAAGGTTGAAAATAAGCTCTTTTGTGGCAAAAATCACAAAATGCTTGTATCGGATACTTCAATGAAATAATTTATTTTTTGAGATAATTAGTTATTTAAATTAGTTATAAATTAGTTATTTTGTTTCAGAACATAACAGCAGGGAATTACACAAGCTGAAACAACTGCATGATATTCTGACAAACCAGTCAAAGAGGTACATTAAAATGCCACCTTTGCAACTCAATTCTGAGTACTGCATCATGTCTGGCATAGCATCTCCATGTATGAATGCAGAATTGCCAGATTGAAATTGAAGTTTTCTTGCTAAGTAAATTGGGCTTGGATCAGGGACTTGTTTCACAAGGAGTTATTCTGCATTAATTTAATCTTTAAAGCAAGGGGGTGTTTTTCCACACCTCTTCAAGGGTCTAATTACAAAGAAAAAATTAAGATACATGGAATGTGAAGATGTATAACAATAATTTTATGATTATTCTCAACCATACACTCACCTTTTACAGGATATTATGCTCACTTGCAAGTGACCAGCTCCCATTTGGCTTGATAGCTTAGTTGGTAGAGCAATGTACAGTGCTGTCATATAGTCATGGGCTTGTGTCCCATTCAAGCCTTGATTTTTTTTTTCACGCTTGTTTGCAGCTGCTCAAGCTTCATCATTAACTGCAATGATCACACTTCAAATCATTTACATATCTGCAGTTCATAATATGGTTGAAATTTAATATATTCTCCTTCATGTCATCAATGATGTTCCAACACGTTCCTTGGAATCTTTCCTTCAGGGTTTCTCTGCAAGCATTGGAAAGTAGCGGCAATGTGCTGAAAAAGATAATCAAAGTGAAACCTGTAAGTAGGAGAATTTTTCAAGTTGACTAGAGAAACAAAAGTAATTCTAGAATGCCAAACAGGTTTTTCATCAAAAAGGAATGGGTATTGCTTTGAATGTTTGTGTCTCTTGGGACCCTGGCGGAGTGATTGACAACCTCAAGATCTGCTGAAGATTTGTATTACTGTGATTTCTCCGACAGCCATCTGTGCCCACCCCTCCCGCTCCTCCAATAACATCAGGTACCTGCAGCACTTCATCAAACATACAAACAACAGCAGTCCCAGCATTGGGTCCCACCCATCCACAGGCCATCTGCAAACCATTGTATGATGCTGTTTCAAGACATTCCAAGTCTCCTATGTTGAGTCACACTCTACAAAGGACATTCTCTCCTCTCATGCAAGCAATGGATGGTCCTCCTATACTGTAAGTTCGGTGTTCTGTGGTGAGTTTAGTGTGAGCTTCCAGTTCACTATGTTTGGTTATACAACTTTGCAGGTCAGAGATCTGGAAGCATTATTTCTGACAAGTACATGTACTGTCACGATTGTAACCCCAGCTGCCAGCCTGCTTTCTGACAGGGATAAATCCAAAATAGCCTTGTACACGTAGCAACATTTTTGGTTTTATGAAACTGCTCTGACTATTTAAACAATAGAGGACTTTTTCCGTGTTTACAGTCTCCTCTAAACACGAGGAGGGGTCCTCTATTGCTTTTATAAAATATTTCTCAAAAATAATTCGACAAATAAAGGAAAACGCTGTTTGTTTTACTTCTTGATTGAAACAGGTTTTCTCGATACACGCCCATATTTCCTACCAGCCAATCAAAACGCGCGTTTGACAACACAACCTTTCAAAATTCGTGCGATATCACAACCGTGTTTAGATACCCTCATCAAAACACACCTATTGGCCCAATGAGAGCGCGCGTACTATCCGAATTATTTTATAAAACACTTTGGAGTCGCGGCTGCTAAGCTAAGCACGCACTTTACGTGCCTTTTTATGGTTATTTTGCACTTTCTCGATATTCACCGCTGAAAATTATACAAAAACAATTATTCTCCTCAAGCTCAGTGAATATTGGTGAACATTTACCTCGACTACGTCTTGGTAAAATATTCACTTCGCCTTCGAATTCGCCGGCGAATAATTGTTAAATAATCTCTCGGAATCTTTCCCAACCCACTACTTCAATGGGCAAGAGATCATTAGGTAACGTAAGCTACAAATTCGTTTGTACTTTTCGCAGAGTTTTAAGATTCTAGTGGATTCTACCGATTCTATCGGCAGCACCAATTAAACTCTTGCCGCCATTATTGGATTCTTTTAGGCCTTTGCCCCCACCTGCAAAGAAGATCAAAGTAGCTGACAGCAATGAAAAGAAATGCACCGTTCCACATGTATTACAAGGAGAGCTTGCTAGACTTTGCAGCCGCTTTCAAGTGAAATCAGGGGCCACGACAGGATTGGTGCACAGCAACACACTGCTTCACTGCTCAATACGTAAGCAATGGAAGTATTGAAGTAGACTTTGTAGGAAGTGAAGAGCTAAACGTGCGAGCGCGCGCGAAAATTGTTTCCCGCCAGAAGAGGCGACGCGCATCACGTGTCCAAGCGAGAGCCAAATGAAACCAATGAAGCGAAACGCATCACGTGTCCAAGCGGGAGCGAATGAAATTCAGTTCAAATGGAACGGTGATTTTTCGTCCAAACCTCGAAAGGGCCTGGTTACCAGAGGGAAAAAACCCAAGTGCAGGAATTCATAACAGCCACACTGGAAAGAGCCTTTCAGAAGCTGCCCTTTTCATTGTCGTAGTTCAAGTTGTCACCAAGTCTACTGTGAGAACCATCTTGTAGGGAAAGACACAATGCTGGTAAACGTCGCTAAAGCCAGGAAATGCTGTTGGCAGCTTTCATTTGAAATATTGGACCGGTCAGTCGTGGTCATGCATGTGCAGGCGTGTTTCGCCCGCTTAACTATCCCTATGTAAAATGAGGGACTAATTGAAGTGTACGGTCTCCCCTGATTAGGACCAGTTTCTGTCAAACTGTTATGGACCCAATTTACAGTTCAAAAGGCCATCTTTTGTAAGTTAAATTCTATTTTATTTGTCTTCGAAGATGACCTGAACCTGCCAGCAGTACCACCAATAGAGATCAGTGTCCCACAGAACTATCCTTTCTCCAGTCCGGAGTGCAAGACTGTCAATTACAGTACGTTTCTTGTGTTATTCATGTGGTCAGAACTAACTCCTGATTTTCACTGCGCGGAGTGACGAATGTGAACAGCATCAATTATTGTTTAAGATTTCGTAAATTCAGTCAGTCAGTCCAGTCTTGGTTCAGTGTACTGTTCAATGAAGATTTTGCTTTTCCTTTAGATATTAACCCGCGTTTTTACAAATAAAATGAAATTTTGTACCTCAACAGTTATAAAGGGAACACTTTTTAAAGGGAACAGCACTGTTTCAAGGGTTCAATAGTCTGTAACTTGTACTTTTTGATCGACACATGAAGTTGCAATTGTTCATGAATGATTAATGTAAATTATACTTTTCTTGTCCTAAATTTAGATGCCAACCCATTTCTTCAGAAAGTTCAACGGCAACTTTCATCCAGACTTCAGCGCATGCCGGAGATGTACTCAGTTACGTCAGTTCTTGACGCTTGGGTAAGGAGCATGACTTGCGCCACACTGAGCTTTTACTTAATCTATTTTATCATTCTTTATTTTTTTTGGAAACTGTATCGAGAAGTGCTAATCGCTAAAGACAGTTTAGTTCCAGGAATATTCAAAATTTAGAACTGCTTTGAATAACACTTAGATCTATAAACGACGAGAATGAGCGATTTACGTCGACAGTGAGCCGATTTTTCTTCCATATCGTCGATACTCGGTCTTTCTATGAAAACAATATCGATGCCGGCGAGGAATTTGGGACCAGTGACTCTGAAGTAGTTTCTCACTGAACCATCTTAATAATAATCCCTCTTTGACTGTAATCTATTATATAGCACTTATTAACCGAGAGTGAGGTCATTACAGGGAAATCTCGGACCGAGGCCTTGACGTATTGATCGAGCGATAGCGAGGTCAATACCTCAAGGCCTCGGTATGAGATTTCCCTGTGATGACCGAACGGAAGAGGTTAGCAATAATTTGTTTCTTATATTGCCTTTCTAGCACTGGAAAAAAAAAAGCGGAAGCGTTTTTCAATAGCCGCTTTCGCGGGCAAGAGCTCGTTCGAAGTCATGTTCACTGAACCGAAACAAACCTGACTGCGATCGAAACCAGAAGTGACAGTTTCTTTGAAAATGAGACAATTTTTGTCTTTATCACGCCAAGATCGAGGGCAAATTAAAAAAATTTCATACTGCCCGGTCATTACAAGAAAATCTTGCCCGCTCAGCAGCCAATCAGAGCGCGCGTACTGTTGTAGCCATATAATAACATATTCTTATTACTAGTATTTGTTTGTTTACCCAGGAATCAAGCATACGGCAAGCTTGCCTATCAGAGGTTGCAGTAAAGTAGAGATATATCACTTAAAGAAAGACCTTGCTGATACTTTACGAATGCACTGAAACAGTCCCCCCGACTTTGAGCTCAGAACAGTGATGATTTTTTGAAGGAAAGAAAATTGGAATATATTTATTTCAGGTCAAAACACTTCTTTGTAAGATTGATAGTCTGCTTTCCCTCGAAAGCGATGCTGGGCTGCGATTATGATTGCTCGATACGGTAGTACGAGGTTAGCACGACGCAATTTAAAAAAAAACCGTTAGGACTCCAGCAAAATGAGGTGACTGCTTCCAGGTCAAACCAGCAACAGAATGGAGAGTTTCGTAGAGACGGTCTTTCAATGCGAGATAAAAATATCATGTGAATAGTGCCTTATGTACATAGGGTCACATGTACCCTCTTGGCAACGCATTCAAAATTGGAACATTTGTTGCTTACTTTGTGGAATCCCGTGGCAGGGTTCTTTTTCGGGGAAATCAATTTGAGTAATGTTATGGCCATTGATTTTTCTGTAAAGTATGCTGGAGTTGTATTTAGACGGTCGGTATAAGGGCAGTCTGCTAGGTGTTAATTCCGAGGTTGGAAATAGCCAAACTAAACATAAAAATAAAGAGATACATCAACCTCTTTTTGTTGTAGTGGTATCAGTTGTTTGTTTATTGTGTTCCACTTGTGACATTTTTTCCGTCTTCGCGGCGTGAGCTCTTACTTATCGCCCGCCACTTAA
>BLFK01000078.1:670130-684174 GCA_014634185.1 Astreopora myriophthalma | reverse complement strand
ATTACTATTAGTATTTGTTTGTTTACCCAGGAATCAAGCATACGGCAAGCTTGCCTATCAGAGGTTGCAGTAAAGTAGAGATATATGACTTAAAGAAAGACCTTGCTGATACTTTACGAATGCACTGAAACAGTCCCCCCGACTTTGAGCTCAGAACAGTGATGATTTTTGGAAGGAAAGAAAATTGGCATATATTTATTTCAGGTCAAAACACTTCTTTGTAAGATTGACAGTCTGCTTTCCCTCGAAAGCGATGCTGGGCTGCGATTATGATTGCTCGATACGGTAGTACGAGGTTAGCACGACGCAATTAAAAAAAAATACCGTTAGGACTCCAGCAAAATGAGGTGACTGCTTCCAGGTCAAACCAGCAACAGAATGGAGAGTTTCGTAGAGACGGTCTTTCAATGCGAGATAAAAATATCATGTGAATAGTGCCTTATGTACATAGGGTCACATGTACCCTCTTGGCAACGCATTCAAAATTGGAACATTTGTTGCTTACTTTGTGGAATCCCGTGGCAGGGTTCTTTTTCGGGGAAATCAATTTGAGTAATGTTATGGCCATTGATTTTTCTGTAAAGTATGCTGGAGTTGTATTTAGACGGTCGGTATAAGGGCAGTCTGCTAGGTGTTAATTCCGAGGTTGGAAATAGCCAAACTAAACATAAAAATAAAGAGATACATCAACCTCTTTTTGTTGTAGTGGTATCAGTTGTTTGCTTATTGTGTTCCACTTGTGACATTTTTTCCGTCTTCGCGGCGTGAGCTCTTACTTATCGCCCGCCACTTAAAGCCCGCCGGCGCCGCACACTTGAGGAAAGAGCTGAGCAAAATGCCTCGCGATGCAATTAGCACAGCCGTTTCCTTAAGTGTGCGGTGAATTTTTGCTGAGATTTTCGTGAGGCCGTGAAACCAATATCAAACACGTACTCTTTTCCAGTTCTCTCACGTTTTTGCAATGGGCTATTCTAATAGCTGCGTACTGACCCCTTTATCCTCGATATTCTAAAATTATCAGCAGGTAATAGGATCCCAGTCCAGGGAAGGTGATTTTCACTGCTTGTTCTTCGATTTTCGCACTTCCGTGCTTGCTTTACAATCTTGAGTCACACTGACAGCTCCAGTGTAAACGAATTTGGGCGAAGCCACCTATGTACTCTCATCTCTCTTCACACCTTGCGTCATAAATCGCAGCCGGATCTGTAATGATTGACGTAGTTGCGGAATGATCTTCAGAATCTCATCTTTGATTATATCTCCTATGAACATGTACTTGATGTGGTATCTGACAAGAAATTAAGGAATTCGTACCACACCAAGAAAAGTAAATAACAAAACTCCAAATGTAAGTCAGCAAATCTCATTTCCCAAGAAAACCATTCCTGTGATTTTTAATTGTTAGTTAATGGGTGTTTAATTACACTATTTTAAACGTTAAACTTGGTACTTAAGCTGACGACTAACATTCCTGATAAACCAAAAAGAAAATATGAAGTGAATTTTAACAGGAAAAACTATCCATGTGAAATTTTTGGCGATTTTTTGAAAACGCCGTGTCCAAATTTGAAAAAGTTGGCTAGTTTTTTCAAGTTTCAATCCATATCCATCCTTGCCATAACCACATGCAGATGAGAAGAAATGGTTTCAGTGTACTAATATGGTTCTTGTCAAGGAAACTTAAGCATTATTTTTTAGTTTCCGTTGATGCGCACGCGGTTTTTAGCAGTTTAGGGTACGGCTCAAATAGCGTGACACCGCCCCTTTAAGTAAACTTGATCGATCGATGGATCGATCGACTGACTGATTGATTGATTGGTTCAGCCGTTAAAGAAGATTATAACGTTTGACCATATTGGTGATTAGAGATCTTAAGCACACAAGTGTCCTTTGAAAGAATGCCACTGACCCGTAATTTTTAGTGGTGCTATTCATTAAACTCATGATGGTCGCGGCTTCTTATTTTTGATTCACTAATCTCCACAGTGAATTATAAATCAAAGTAGAGGATACAGGAAGTCACAAATTGTGTCAACGTAGTGTAAATGCTGAACTTCTCTGTTGATTTTTTCCAGCAAACGATACAGCTCGATAACAATCTGTAAACAACAAGAATCAAATTGTTATAGACCAGCACTGAGTCCATTTCAAGGTACGTTAAGAAAAATACTATCTCATTTGACCGATACAGTATACTCAAAGAACGGTGAGATCATGGTAAGTGTGGGTAGGTGCTCTGTTATTTGGAATTTACCCGGATTCTTCTTACTTTTGATGGTCCCGTGAAGATACTTAATTCGCATTATGTTCGAATGGTCTGTATTAAGAAATCGTTTGTGATCTTATTTAGAGGGAACAGCGTTAAAATTAAAAGGCGAGTTGATGCACAGACGGAAATGGTGTCATACTGAAGTTCTCTATGTGAATGTCCGCATTGAACAATAACTTACCTCTTGAAGACATCTGGGTCTTTCATGCAGAAATCTCTGAAGGAATGGTCCCACAAGGTGACACACGTACAGAAACTGAGCCTCATTTGTTGTCACTGGTGACACCCGCTCACGAATGAACCTTTTACGAGGAGAGAATTGCTTGTTTGCAACCACGTGATGAGACGGCCATGTTGGTGTACAATACAATAGAAAACCGTCTCTCAAGTTTTGCATAGTTATATAGTAGAATTCCCACAAGACCTTTTACTGTATTGTTCTGTACACCAACATGGCGGTCGTGATGTCAGATGCAAACCATCAATAAGCTGAAACCTCAGTCACGGAGGGGACTCAGGGGGGTAACAGGCGTATGCTGCCTTAGCAGCTACAACTTGAAGTATCGTAAACGAGACACTCAATGCGGAAACCAACTGGAGCTTTCGCAGCATACATCCGTTAAAAAGGCATATAGGTCCGTGTACCACATCCTCGCATTTCACTGTTACAGCATGCAAAATGGCGGCAATACTACGTAATAGAGTTTCATCGCTCATTAGCTCCGAATTAGACTGGCAAAAGTGATTTGTTTGTCATTATTGTTTTTGTTTCTCACCCCCTTTTAGCAGATACATAGCCTTTCAACCAATAGTTGACAGTTTCCGCAGAGGGAACTCGCTTTAGTTATCACTAACAATACTTACTGAGGGACCTGGCTAAGCTGTCCAATGCTCGCATGATGCCAGAACGCATGCGTTATAGCCAATACATAATCAGCGGTGGTTTCTGAATGCATGGCCACGTTGGTCTGGAACTCCAAAAATGAGTAGGGGAATTGGGCGGCTCTTGCCAAGTCCTCCATTGCCAAGGGAGTCACTGACGCCTCTCGCGCGGAAAGATCATTAATAAGGACCGCAGTCATCTTTTCATACACTTTGTTCCAGTACGGTTCCTGAGAATTAAAGACAGCCAGGAGGTCACCGCCGTTCCTTTAATTTAGTGGAGGGTATGGACAAAGTACAGTCGAAGCTCCCGTAAGCGACCACCCAAAATGTCAACACTAGATGGTCGCTCACGGGAAGTGGTCGCTTACGATGGTTCATACCATATTGGGTCAAAATTTTGCCTCATTAGCATATGGTAATTGCGGAGACTTACCCCAAGGTAAGGTCGTCTCCTTTAAGATTGATACAGTACGGTGTACTGTATGTGCACTTGTTTAAATTTTTAATTGAAAAGTCAAATGTGAAAAGTCAATTTCGAGAAAAAATCCGGTACTTCTGACTGAGAAATTTCCGTCTCTAGTACTACCCAGGGATGCGATGTTACAACACCTCATTATCCAATTCTCTCTCTATTATCTGTCAAGTGGTCGCTTACGGGAGGTTAAAAACACAACAAAATTTCAAACTCTTAGTTCCAAATGTGGTCGCAGTCGCTTACGAGAGGTCCTCACTTACAAGAGGTTCCAAATATAGTGATTTGAGTCGGAAACTTTTGGTATTTTGGAAAACTGGCCGCTGAGGAGAGGTGGTCACAATTGGAGGTTCGTCTGTGTATATAAATATAACATAACACCAAGCATACAAACTTAATCCAATCAGTAAAAATGGCCGCCACTGTCAACTGTAACAAATGCATGGAAATTTTATCGTACTGCATACAAACTTAATTCAAGGGGTCAGTGCGCAGCTATTACAACAGCCCACGTGATTGGCTAAGAAAACAATAGCAGCATTCAAAGAAACAACAGAAACAATGAACCCTAACCCTAAAAACAATAGAGCTGCGTCCTGACCAGATCCAATGAACTTACAGGTTGTAAACAGCTGTGTGGTATCCGAAGTCAAGATGGCTAAAAAACACCCCCCCCCCCTAGCCCCGCCCCTACGGTTATTCCGGGCAGCCAGTACTTTACATAATCTTATGTACTTTTTGACAATGTAAATTCCTTTTCAAATAAATACAACTAAAGGTTTGTTGCTGTTGGATTTGCACTTGATAAAATTTGCGCGGATCTTTTCAAGTTTGGGTGCATTTTGTAAATTCTTACAGGTTTTTCTTAGTTTTCATGACCCTTATTAAGTTTGGGTACTCTAATAAATTTCCATGCACTTTTTATAAGTTTGCGTGGAAATTACTGAGTCAGTTTGCGTGTTTCGAGTCCATACCGGTCACCATACTTTTCGTCCTTAACGACCGCGGCATAGAAGCAGATTCATCTACTTTTAACTCGTGATTCGCGGAAATCAAAACAAAGTGATCACTCATTCATGGTTTTAATGCGACAAGATTAAGCTCATTGGAATCAATTTCATGTTGCACGTGAAGTCTACAGATTTGCAACTGTGCCACGCCCCATGCTGATCATGGACTCCACAGATTAGACACTGTAAAACTCCTAAAGTTCTGAGGGTCACCCTTTTCGAGTGGCTAAACAATGTAATATTCTCTTTACCGGAAGTGAAGACAGAACCAGTCCCACAGCATTTATCCATTCCATGACATTTTCGCGAAGGTGGATGCCGTGAGTAACGTAGCTTCCTTTGAAGATGACGTCAAACAACGCATCGCCCACTTCCGGACCCGTGACAGGTATTGCCATTAACTCCACCCATGTCACGTGAAGCGCATGTGCAACTGGGTTGGCAAACTCATTAAACCTCCAGTCACAGGCGGGGAAGGGCGAGGGGGAGTTACCGGAAATCGCTTGAATATTGTTAAGAAACCATGGATTGTTTTTAGTGGAACAAACAGGTAAAACGACAATTTGTTGTAATGAAGCGCCTGAAGTGTTTGATGTCTGTGCATAACTGGTTTGTCTATAAACTTTCACTACCCTTACAAGTTTATATGACCAGCGTTTATAGGACCCGGATAATCATCTGTTCATATTGTTCTAAATTTACCTTCGAATACTGCTGGTCATCTCGCCGAAACCGTTTGTCTGTATTTATGGAAAAGTCAGCTCATCTCAACATGAACTAATTATCAGGGTTTACCAAACCCGGGCCGTCATAATAAGAGCCACATGGAAGTATCCGAGTACAAACAATTACTGTATCTGCACGGTATATGAAAGAGCTGTTTGCGGGATGAAGAGCAAGAAGAGGTCTTATTATGAAATCATACTGTTGACCATTAAAACCTCACAAAGGTCTGAAGGAAGCCTACACTCGCAACAAATATTGTTCATTTGTCATATGACCCGTACGGCCCCACGCGCGCTTTCATTGCAAAACTATTGAGAAAATCCCCGTATGAGGGCCGTACGCGATAGCGCGAGCAGGGCCGGAAAAAGCCGTCCGGCCCTGCTAGGATCGCGTAGGGCTCTTCGCGAGATGCGAACTGAAGCGCGGAGGTCATATGATAAAATGCTTATTGACTGAGTTAGGTCGGGCCGGACGGGAAAATATTTGGCCCTCGGTCATGGCGCACGGACCGCGCTGCGCTCGGTCCGTACGCCATGACCTCGGGCGAAATATTTTCCCGTCCGGCCCTCCCACTCAGACAATAAGTACATAATCAGAGATTGAAATAGCTTTCCCTTGCCGTAGCTCAAAGGAAACACTTCAATTCACACTCACTTCTTGTGTAAATGACTTCTTAAAAAACTAAATCGAGCTTACAATCGCGCACCGGTGGCTCAGGGTTCGAACCCCGGCCGGATCAAAACTCAGGATCTTGAAATAACTGAGGAGAAAGTGCTGCATTTGTAATTTCATCTGCAAATGGTTAGACTCTCAGTCTCGAGTCTTCTTGGATAAGGACTATAAACGGAAGGCCCCGTCTCACGAATATCTTCCATGTTCATAAGTATCCTGTGGGACGTAAAAGAACCCACACACTATTCGAAAGAGTAGGGGATGGAGTCCCCGGTGTTGTGGCTGTCCTTTGTGAGTGTATGGATGGGTGGGTATAGCAGGTCCACAGCAGCTGAGTAGCTGCCAAATACTTCAACCTGCTTCAAAAACTAAATTAATAAACACAAACAAAGAAGAGAAGCAAAAGGATACTGTCTACAAGTCGACCAATGACATTGCAGTAATACTCCAGATCTGGAGTCCAGGGCGTGTCTTCAGCACTGGACAGATATTCCATGTATCCCTTGGACAGACACCTGATTAGGAATGAAGCATAGACCCCAAATTGACTTACTGGTATTGTATGAAACTTAGGGCCACATTGCCTGGCTGCCAGAGAGTCTACCTTAGATTTTACTGAAGAACAAGAAGATTCACAACGAGCTAGGTTAACACACATCCTGTGCGCTGTGAGGAGAATCAACTTATCTTGTGTTTGTCTGTCTGTATTTCTTGTCTGTCCGTTGCATCGTCAATTCACACAGTCACAAAAATGTGATCAGTGGAGGGCGAGGTCAACACAGCGGCAGTGATGTTGACACGATACTATTATTGTGCGGGCTCTCGAACCGTCAACACTTACAGCATTCTTGACAATTCCAACGACATCCCGGGAAGGAATGACTCTCGTTGTCAATGTCATCATCATTGTCAACATAAATACTATCATTATTATTATTATTAAACTGTGCCATGCCCACAAGAGTCCTGTAGGTGCAAATGTATTAATAATAAAGACAAAACTAATAAATAGTAACTTGGTCGTCTTCTTCCCGCGAGGGGACCTCCAGCGTAAGGGCCGGGGAAAAATATAGAGGGGCAAGAATTCAAATCGGCACGGGTGGTCAAGCGAGCGCGTCCTGCCTTTGACAGTGAAAGGTGAAGAAAATTGAGGACTCACCAACCAGTGGGGTGGACATCTTTTTGGGCACCTATTGAAAGCAAATAAGAATTCCACCTCAGCTAAGCCTCAGAAAGTGATAAACATCTCGTCCTTGACTAACAGACACTCCAGTTAATCTGTAAGCATGTGACAAATTTTCTCCTGTTGTTTTCATTTAGTAAAAGCCACAATGAACCGACAACGATCGCTCCATTGAAAATCCGACACCATTTAACAACTTTCTTTCCAAATTAGGAGCTTGGTTAGAAAGTCAGAGGAACAATGAGAACGCGTCGGCTATGTGCATTTATGCACTCTGGTCACATACGGCGTCAATTCCAAGATTAACTCGGGGCTACCGCAACATTTGTGGTAGGCGAGTACTCACACCATTTCGCGATCTTTTGTATCACGTGATTCGCCGAGGGAATTTTGGACGAAGGCATATAGCATAAGAATGCCATGTGAGGCAATTTGGTAATACGCATCACTTTCAATCCTACCAGCGTGACTATACACAGGGTTCGTACTCTTAAGCGTTTTTTTAGATTCCATGACTTTCCATGACCTTTTCCGTGACTTTTTCCAGTTTTCCATGACCGAAAGTTCAGCTGCCACTTTCGAAAATTGTCAAAATCTTCTTTGTTTTGGGGTATTTTCTGACATAACTCGCCTGCATTTTATTTTGTCCTTGCTTCGACATCTGCAATAATTTACGTACCACACATAACTATAATTTTCCATGGCTTTCCATGACCGAAAATTAAATTCCATGACTTTCCAGGCCTGGAAACTGAAATACTTCAATTCCATGACTTTCCAGGTTTTCCATGACCCGCACGAACCCTGTATACAGAATATCTTGCCAGCGTTGTACTGCCGAGTAGCCGCCAATTTGAATTTACTCAAGCGATAGAAGTCAGAGTGTTCCGATTCAGGTTTGATTTATGGAAGTCTATTGCAACGTTTGGTTCAGTGGGTCGCGTAGCGATGAAAATAGTGCGCAACACTGCATAGTCAAAGTGCAGACCAGTAAACTCACCGATAATTGCGCCCACCAGTTTTTTCTTGAGTGAGGGCTTGTCTCGAAGGCAGTGTTCATAATAGTTCAGCGTGTTGTACAAGAACGTTATTGGACGATCTATGCGAAAGTAAACGAAGAAGTAAACCCCGTGTCATAGCTAAATATTTACTAATGGGTACCAAAAAAAACCCGCGTCTCTGATTCGCGATAACACGCTGAAAAAGATACGCCAATTAATTTGGCTGAAAGTAGTAAATACTAAGCTACATACCATGGAATTTATACAAGCATCCAAGATGATCAAGGAGACTTTCCAACGACTTATGCACTGGCGCGAGCTCCAGGAAACGCTGTATAACAATGTCAAATACCTGACGGAACGAAGAATAACAGTAACATCAACGATACCGCAAAAGAGAACCTGCTCGGATTGCATAAAATGAAACCCAACCATTTCTATCCGAGTTCACTCACTTTTGCCACTTGCACGTTTCACTATCCTAGCAGACTTCAAAATGAACCCAGAAAATTTAAGGGACAGTACAACCCTTCAATCATAACAGGAACTGATGAAACGCTTTTCAAATTTTTGACAATTTAGAAGCGTCCTAATTTTGCAGTATGTTTGGCTTTAAATTACCGCTCGGAGCCACAGTTTATCAACCCATCAAAGTCGCACGCGTTTTTGTGCGCCTGGCGCCGGCCACAAGTATCTGATTAGTGAACTGAAGTAATCGAATACCGCTCTAACAGTTATTAGCCCATTGGATAGAGGAGTTCATCACTCACCGGCAGAAACCTCAGACACACATTACCAAAGTATATTGGCAGGTATTGGACTGTAGGTACCGAGGTCCCAGCAGAGTCCAACAGCCCTTCAAAGTAGAAACGCTCAGGGTAGCTCTGAAAAACGCATCACAACGATGAGAGATCAGTTGGGCACGAGATCGGCAGCTCCATTCATCGAGACAAGATGAATCAAGACGCTATGGACACCACGAAGAATTTCGGCCCTACAGTTACTCTTGTGCATTGATAGAAAGAAACAAGACAGCACGAAACATTGAGTACACCAACAAAAAACAGTGCGGAGGAAGGCATCATAGCCATGGTCAGACATGTGCCAGTTTACTATTGACAGCAAACAATCCCATGCAGTTCCATTCTCTTCAGATCCTCTTCGCTAGACGAAAGATCGGTGTTAAAAGACAACTGAGGAGCGACTTGGAACTTGGTATCTATGCAGGCTGAATCCACCAATTATTATATAAAATCGAGTGGTATACCGAGTGGTAGCAAATCGGTAAAAACGATATCCACAAATGTGTGATATCAGTTTTATTTCGAAAACCTTAGTTTTTGAAATAAAGAATACATGTGAGGATTTTATATAATAAAAAGAAAATTACATGGTCGCTTGGAGATACGAAATTTCTCTTCGCTGCGCTCACTCGTGAAATATTTTTCAACATGAGAAGAGAAATTTCGTATCTCCTCGCGGCCATGTAATTTTCTTTTTATTATATAAAATCCTCACATGTATTCTTTATTTAGTAGACTCCCATAAATCCCTTAACTCAAACCTCCTCGTTATCAGCAGTTGGCAACAAACGATCGGGAATTAGAAATATATTCTTTTTTTGTTCAAACAATGTTAAAGTTTAAAACCTGAACGATACTTAGGCAACTATATAGGCACTTCATGGGCGCTTCAAGAAATAAGTCCAACTCAATTTGATTAAAAATAAATTGAACAATAGTATGCTTTGACTTTTGCAAAGGGATTCGAGTCATCAGTGGTGAAAACAACTTGAAGGAAAAGAACACCCCTTCGAAGTACTGGCCATCAACTGCTGCGATCTATCAAACAGACAGGCAATTAATTGTTAGCAAACAACTTACAGTATGGTAGGCCATGTGTTTCTGATGCCATTCATTCTGAAGCCAGTGTTGAGGAGAATTCTGTAGTAAAATAAACATTCCAGAATGTAGCGGTTCATGAAAGACCAGGGCATAACAGGGACACGCGGACCAAGGGAGGAGCTAGGGGCGGTGGGGGATGTGCGCTGCATTGGTGTGAAACCTTTCAATTACCAGGTAAAAGCTTTGAGCTACCTCCCTGTAGCTCAAAGCATGTCAACAACCACACATTGAACAGCAGTGACCCATTTGATCAGAATCCCCGATTCTTGTTGTGTTTAGTACACTGCATACCTCTGGAATGAAAGCGTTGACACGTGTCCTGAACTCGTGTGGTTTTAAAAGCAACAGCTGAATGATGAAGAAGCAAACCTGGGCTTCATTTCCCTCGTGGCTGCGCAGGGCCTGAGCAAACAAACGCAAGAGAAACGGTCACAAATGGACCAAACTTGAGACTCCGCTCGTTACTGCGCAGGATTGAAGGAAACATCCATTGAATACGAGAATTAGATTGGCATTCAAACAATGCAAATGACCGGGGCAAAACATAAATCCCAGGTAAAAGTGACTCAAAGAACGCGCATTCAACAGCAAGTCAGGCTTTCTGCTCGTCCTAAACTTAAAACTTCAGAGAAAAATAGAGGGGCAAAAAAAACAGAGTTGCATGTGTGTTGAATCCTTATTTATGGATTTCATGACAAGTACGCAACCGACTGTTCATGGAAGAAAAGTTAGAGCTCAACCTTAAAGGTATATGAAGTGCTACCTAAAGCAGCAAGTAATATTAAACTAAGCATTCACGGACAATTGCCAGCCAGCTTAGCCTCAAATAGTGCAGGTTAAAACTAAAGTCTGAGGCAGACTTTCTCGGTTGTGTATTTGTCATGAGCTGTTCAACCTAATGTATTTCCGGAATTCCAGTCACAAACATTTTACCACAATTAGAAGAGTCCCAAGGCTGAGGCAGTCATCAAATGATAAGAAACATACTTTCAACTCACCAAACAAAGGACCAATCTATCCAGAGTGACAACGTTGTACTTCCATATCAGATCGTTTAGGTGTGCGATACACTATGTAATGAACAGCACAGGGGTCAAATTAGTTTCTACAGCTGCACGAAAGACGTCGAGAATTAAATGAACCACTCAGTCCAAGATAGTTGCTTGCAATTGGCTGAAAAGCTGGCGCTCTACGACACAGCGCTTACTCCTGAAATGGGGTGATCTTCGTCGGCGCAACTGTTTACATTTTGAAAACTAAAATTTTTCCAACCAACTTTAAACATCACAATTTCAGATAGCCAGTTCCACGTTTTTTTGGATACGTGAAGTTTGGTTGGAAAGGGATAAGCAGCCCATTTGAAAGTTGCCCCCCAGCCAGGCAAACCTCTACTGCAATCTAAAGGTCCCCAATGTCGAAACCAGTGACTGTCGAGATTGACAAAGATTGGCCTATTGATTGGCCAATGAAAGCCCAAAGAGCCCTTCAAGAAAACTCTCCGGCAAAAAGACTCTACTCTTAGTACAGTGCGTGTCAAAGGAACATTTCTTGACGTTTCGTCTCCAAAACCTGTCAATCACAAAGAAAGCAACCCTCCGGGCCACTCCTACTGTCCGTGACAAAGGCAACTAAAACACTGCTTCTTTAACGCGCGCTTCTATTTGCTGATGCATTCGTGAAGCAGAGTAGTACTTAACAAACCTTATTGACGTGTTTTCCTCCAACCGATTTTGAAAGCTCGTACACCAGATAATCAGCAAAAACTCGAACATGCGCAGAAAGTGCACGTGCCCCCAAACGTTCCAGAACTCTAAATCGAAGATAAGAAAGCATAGGAAAAGGATTTGGGCCAGCTCACAATACAATCAGCGAAAAGCCAAAACTGAGAAGGCAGTCTGTAAACCACTCTGTCCTTGCCTCCGTAACAATAAAAAACATTAAATAATCTAGGAGCGGAAAATATAGTACCATGGATGGCCTTGCCACGATACCTTTCTCTTAGATTCACAGGGAAATTTGAGTATAAGCAATCAGATAATTAATGGTTTTTGTACAGTAGTTTGACAAAAAAAAAGGTAGAACTACCTTCACATATACATTGCCCTTTAAAGTCTTTAGATTCAATGATCATATCATCCTGACCATTCGATGAAAACCTCGTCTACACCACGTTTCTGTAGCACTGTTTAGTGCCTCAATGGAAAGGTTTCTTCTATCCTTTCAATATGTGTACGAAGCACGCACGGGTAATTACTACATTGTCTATTTTTTTCTCTTAAATGAACATGAACGTGAACATGAACACAACTTTATTTACCCTCGGATTTGAGAGTATCTTATGCAGCTAATATTTCCGAGCGTTTACCCACCCAACCAAGAGATTACATACACAAAGGCCTGACCACAACACCGGGGTCTACATACCCCACTCTTCGAGAAACAGTTTGTGGGTTCTGTAACGTCCCATGAAGTTATTTACGAACAAGCGAAGGGTTGCGGGACGGGACCTACGGTTCATCGTCCTTATCAGATAAGACTAGAGAGTCTAACCATTTGCAGATGCCATTGCAAAGACAGCACTTTCTCCTCTGCAGTTTTTTAAAGACCCTGAGTGATGGCCCGACCGAGGTTCGAACCCAGGACCTCCCGCACGATAGTCCCGTGCTCTACCAACTGAGCTATGTGGTCGGCGGTGCTATGCGGTCGGCGGTAAATACAGACGTTGTTTTCTAAGAGACTATATACCGACCCAGATCAAAGGCAAACAAGGAATTATTTTCAACTTAGCACAGACGATATTATTTCAGCAATACTCCTTCGTGTTACAAGGTATTGCCATCTTTGCGGCCCATTTGCGACTGCATCAACTCACTTATGGCATCTAGGACCGAGCCGTCCGGACTCAAGTAACATCTTCCATAGAATGCTGCAAGCAATAAATGTTTATTTGTTGATATCGATGGATTAAAAGCTTATCACATTTTACACTGCAGTCAATGGAAGAACATGATCAATTCAACCTTTTCGCCGGAGATCCCACCTGACGTTACTGGGGACTGTTTTCTCGAAATACTGGATATACTTGGAAACTTGTCACCTTCTCCAAACTTTCGCAACCCTAAACTGATGTGATATGCTCTTTTGACAACTCCAACCTCTTTCCCAGGATCTCTTCCCGTGCCCAGGGAAGGAGGTCGACTACTTGAGACTCGCTCCCAGTTTGCTAACTGATTTTTAGACGTGAAGTTGCTAACAGACCAATACTCGATTGATGACGGTATGGACGACGACACTTACCAAATGAAAACATTTGTTGAAGATGGATCTGCAAAGCGGTTCAAGATTTCACTCTCCGTTGTCATCGCTGAACAAGACAAAACAAAAACAGAGGTATTTTGCTGTCAGTTACCAGCATCTCTGCATGTGTAATACGATAGAGCGCGCCAAAAGGCCCCCAAACCATTCAAAAGCAAAATATTATACATGTTATATATTATATATGTTTATATACTCTTTCACCTTTGGAAAAATTTAAGACTTTTCATGACAGCTTACGTTTACCAGTCGCTTGAATAATCTAAGTAAAGTCGACTACCCTGATTTAGAATTTTTTGGACATTGGGGAACACCCAGTTCAACAAAACAAATACGTAACTCACGTTGCAAATTTCATACCACGTGAGTTTGTTAATCTCTATTAAAATTCCAATTTTCCGTCTTGTTTGTTTCTGTTATTTTTTATTTAAACAAAGAAAATAACTTCCATGCTTAATTACGTGAAACAGGCATAATTTTCTCAACATTTCCACGGCCCAAACTTGAATTTTCGGAGTAGGCGAAGTGGCGAGAGCACTTGCTTTCCACGACTCTTCAGGTTTTCTGTGACGACCCGTAGAAACCCCGTCAGTTTTTACTTTCCACG
>BLFK01000078.1:630440-635440 GCA_014634185.1 Astreopora myriophthalma | reverse complement strand
CAGGCCTGTGTTAAAAAAATTGAGGTGAAGGCATAAGTGGGCTGAGTTTGTTATCAACCTTGCTCTGATGGTTTTTCAGTGGGTACCCTGGTTTACCTCTCTTTCGAAAAAAAAAAACAACAACAACAACAATAACAACATGCCACTAATTCCAGCTGGCTGTAGGCTGTGCTCCAAGCTCAAACATAGACCATACTCTCAGTTTGAGCTGGTTGAGTCGAGCTGTGCCATCACTGTATTTGTGCGGACAACTAGACCTACGGTTATTATCGATGTATAGCTTCTTTCAGGCTTCTATTTTCAGTTTCCAATTTTTCAAACAAGGCACATGCTTGTTATTTTACCAAATGAATTTGTTTTGATGCATTCAAAGGGGTCAGGCTGCTCTATCCAATAACTGTGATTCTGAGTAAACAGTTTTATTATATTGCAAAGCCAGTCTTAGGCAAATCCCTGTGCTCTGATTGGTTCTTTCTCGGCCAGGATTTTGCAGTACGGACCATTTCCATGGAAATGGTCCAACCCGTGTATTTTTGTTTTGGAGCGAAGCCGGCAAATTCAAAATTTGCAACCAAAACAGCAAAAAAAAAAACTGTGAATGTTGTCATTCTTCACAGTGAAACTACCAGAAGAAGCTAAAAAGATTGACATTTTTCCAAAATTTCAAAGATGGATGAAGAAGACGAACATTCTCCAAGCAAGTTTAAGTGCAAGCCACTGGAAGTGCATTTTACTATCGGTTAGTAAGCGGTTAATACTGTTTCAAAAATAGTATCAAAGGAACACACAGTAATCACAGACAATTAGAAAATGGGGTTTCACATTACAGTCATTAAAATCAAAGCAGAACAAACCTGTTTATTTAGTCCCAGCATGGTACATATAACATCACGGGAATATGGCTGAGCAATGACATACTGAAGAAGTTTGGTCTGAGGCCTTAGCAGTTCCTTTGAGGTAAAATCACTTTGTTTATTGTTAGAGCAGTTTTCAATTCAGTTTCTCAGTATTATTATTCCAGAATAAAAAAAATTATGTCAAATAGAGTGCATCCTTTATAAACCAGGGTTACTGTAAGGAAAATTTTTAGATAAAGATTTTTGTTGTAAAAGAAAACAAATTTCAACTCATTTTAACTCACATACCTTGTCATAAGGCAGAAGCCCTTTGAGAGGAAAACTAAGAGTGTTAGGGTCAAGTTTCCACACAGTGATAGAGGAACCAGGATGACCAATGACAGGAAGAAGCGAGGGGCGACCTGTGGGGAAAAAAAAAAAGACTTTTTTTATTACCAGACGATAACTATTATTATTATACAATGCTGATGCTATCTCAATTTTGATTGGCTAAAAGCACCCCGCTAATTCTAGATGGCGCTGTGTCATCGCGTCACATCTACAGACACTGGCATTTATGCATGTAGGTATGACGCGTTTTTGCAGACAATGGTTTTCGTTCTGTGAAATGTCTCAACGCTTCTACATTTATAATTGTATAATAAAACAATTATTGGATTCGGTTTTCGCATGATAGCGAAATTATCAAGGCCTCGGTTTGTGTTATCCGCCTCAGCCTTCGGCTTCGGCAGATAACACAAACCTCGGCCTTGATAATTCTCGCTATCATGCTCAACCTCAACCAATTATTGCTTATTATCTGAAATGGGATGAACTGAATCCTCCAGGTTAGTTTCAGAACCAAAATGTAAAGATGGCAAAATACTGATCCCACCTTAAAAAAAACAGTGCTCAAGTCAGTATCTTATTAAATCATCCTCAGTCACAGACATTACCCATTTTATGGGGTGTCATTATTAATATAAGTAATAGCTATTGATCAATGTTACCCATACTGCAGCTGTACCTATTACAGACACCAAGTGGGCAAGTGGCCTGAATGTTTCTGTGAAATCTGAAAGCACCTTTGCAACTCCCTAAAAGAAGCAAAAATTAAAATAATTACAGTCTGAAACATTGCTGAAAATTTTTACGTTGCTATGAAAATTTACAGGTATTTATCTAAAATTATCACAATCCAGGGTAAAATCAGTACTTGCAAAAACAAAACAGCAATATAAATTCTGTCAATGTTTATTTTTGACACCAACATGACTCTAAGGCCCAGCCATTACAAGGGACAGTCAAGGAAGATAGTTTATGGCCAGCTGCTTTCCTGTATGGCTCTGGCATATTCTAAACTTGATGACCGCACATTTGCAGTGCAGAAATTAAAATAACTATTTACAAAGAGTTGAGATGCTGTCAACATAAGAATACTAAATCTGAACCATGTGTAAAGAGTTTCAGTGGTGAAATAGAATGGGGAGCTTGCATGGTGACTTGAACCATTAGATAATACTGGTACTATTGAGGGGGGGGGGGGGGTCATCAAAAGGATTGTGAATCTGTTAATGTGCAACTAATATTATTGTAGTATCACCAACATATAGATGGTTTTTATAGTGATGTCATCAAATTCTAAAATCGTAATCGCAAGACCTTCGGAATTTTTATCTATACGAGGTTTAAGATGACCAAGAAATAAATATTTTTACATGTTTCCAGTTCCGTAACGTCCTTCATTTCCAAAATACAGCAATTTGAATTTCCGAATTGTCACCTTGCATGACACCATTATACAAGGATGTTTGGTTGAAAAAAGAAAGTTAGTGTCTCTCCCTATGACTCTCAGCATTTTGAACATTTTAGGTACATTAGGGGCTGTGCCCATACACATGTATTTTATCTCATGAGTGAAAGTAAGCACTTTCATTGAAAAGTGAACTCTAGATGTTTTCATAGATTACCGGCCGCCATGTTGGTGGACCGCGGAGGTCCAGCAACATGGCGGCTCCATACAAAACTCTATTAAGTTGTGTAAAGCGCTTCAGCAAATAACTCGGAAACAATGCACTGAACAGACCTAAGAACTGAAGAGACAGTTTATATATTTGTCTTCTACAACACTTCAATTTCTTGGCTTTTTTTGTTGAACGGTTTCAAATTTATTTTTTTGTTGTGTGAAAACAATCTATATATATCTATATACATACATATCAAGTACATACCCAGTGAGGCTTCAGTTTGCCCTCAGGGAAATTTTTGTAGATCTATTGTTGAAACAGAACCAAATAAAGATTGAAGTACATATGTACATGTTCCGTGTTACTGGTTACTGGTAATCAATCTGAATCTCACCAATGTTTGTTGCTTTAAATAATATATTGTTGTGTTTAAAAGCCATTCATTTTACTTAAAGTAAAAGCAGTTTTGTTTTTGGCACTTACTGATAGTATAACTACATATCTGGTAAACCATAAAACTATTAAACTCTTCGACAACAGATCAGCTCAGGAGCTGGTGCCTTAAGGCATGGCAAGCTTTTATAACACTGTTTATAGAAGTATGTTCAGACTCAGATATGAGGAAATGCATGTGGACTGTCTAGATAGCATGTATCAACAGCTACCGGTAACTTTAAAATTTAATTGTCATCATTGCCTATCATTAAATGATAATGATCTCATTTACCTCATTTATAACAAAGTAAGCAGGTAACAGGCATGCATTCCGGTCTAAAATATAGCGCACCACCTATTAAAAAATAAGATATAAGTCTCTAATTAGCCTGCAAATCAAGTACTCTCTGAGTATCTCTTCCTGACAATATGGATGAAAGACAAGCGATGTCAGTTATTCATAGCCAGAAAGAAAGTCAATGCTGATAACGTTAAAAAGTACCTTGACGCAAGTCTGTATTCGGTCAGTGTATATGGCATCAGAAGATGTTGGTATGTTATGAAATCGTTGGAACACCAAACTTAGAATGTCACGGCAACCCTGCAAGAAAATTTATCTCATTAACTGATTAAAAAATCTGAAAACTTGTATATTTGATGTGTTTACAACATTGATTAAAAGCTTCAAGTCAGCATTGCTATTCAAACAACAAATTTAATTTAAAACGAGAAAAGCTTCTTGACAATATGTAACTTCTTCTACCTTATAATCAACCCCACCAATGATCCTCAAAAGCAACTGAAATGTCTTGCACCACATGACTTCCTTGTGAAAGCTGAGGTGAGGCGTCTTAAGGATGGCATCACACACCAATCTATAAACAACAGTTACGTGACAATTTATTTTCACTACACAATTATCCTCTTCTTCTTCGTCAACTGAAACTGGGTTGAAATAACTTTTACCCGCACTATGTTTTAACCTGCAACAGCCATAGTTAGCTGTCAAATAAGAGACCCATAAGCTACAGTACTATCATAATGAGGACAAAAATCATGTATATGTTGCAGGTAATTTTTAATTTTAGTTCATTTTAATTTGACTAGTTCATTTTTTATTAACTAGGTAATTTTGTGTTCATAACTAAGTATTTTTTGTGACTATAGTTAGCTTTATATCATTCTTTGGCAAGGATTAATGGTTAGGCCTAAGTACTGATTTGAAATGGTTAGATTTTAAGTTACGATTAATGATACTACCAGTACACAGCATGTTCTCATTTGGCATAAATTAAGCTTTGGTTGAGGTGAGTCTGGGTCTAAAATAGGAATCAATTCAACTAAAATGACAGAATTTGTCCTGTGTGGTCTATTTGATATGCAGGCAGACTCCTAATCTAAAGATAGCTGGTTCAAACCACAGTGGGTGAAAGGTAAGTTTCTTCTTTCTCACATCCTGGCAAGTAGGGTTCATAATAATGGTACAAGATAGAGATAGGGGAACAGAGAGAAAAAGATAGAAAAGTAGGAAAAAAAGGAAAGCAAAATCTGTTTTTAAACAGTTGATTAAGTCCATAGCAATGGAAAAAAAATACCTGGTTAAAAAAACATGTACCCAGTTAAAAAAAATTGCCTATGAAAAATTTGTAACTGTACAGTAAAATTTCAGAGGAGCCCAGTGACCCAGATAGCCACAGCTGAACCAGATTTCTGTCACACAAAGCAACTGAGATTATTACTTCTCTTCCCCCCCCCCCCTTCC
>BLFK01000078.1:617078-628614 GCA_014634185.1 Astreopora myriophthalma | reverse complement strand
TTGCATGTCAAAAGCCTGGGGGGGGGACCCCAGGGTAGGCAAATGCCTGATCCCCAGGGTATGCTAGAGTTTGTAATCCCTTACCCCAGGACTGGAAAGGCATGAAAATGCCCCCAACTTTTACTGTGGGAAAGGGGTGCATCTGGGTATTGACTGATGCATGTAAGAACCAATCTTTGTTCACTAGATACACCGACCCAACAAGAATCGTCTATTAATTTTATTACAGCATGCCATAACACCAGGCTGCATTAGGTTTAGTGTACATGTATTTAACTCAAACAAAAATTGGCTGTTGATTCGTAGGAAAACAGCCACTTTGGGTTTGTTACATAGTCACCAACCACATAATTGACCTCTAAATTATTGACACTCAGAAACCTTTGTATTCTGTTGTTTACGATCAAACATGCAAGGAAATGGTGAATTCAGACATTGTACGGGTACAGAGTTGACCCTTTTTTATACTTTACATTACGGCCAAATGCTGTTTGTTTTACAACAAGTTCGGATTCATTCATACCCACAGAAGGCAGTCTCAATGGCTTCAATTCCCTGAAAAGGTGAAAAGCTTAAAGTGACAATTGTGTCATTGACGATAGACCTGATCATGGCTGTCTTTACACGAACTACACCTTAATATAAACTTGTAAACAAGCTACGAAGACGAATGGGGACATCCCTAACGGCTGAAGTCTTTGACATGTTTTCTGTTAATTTCATCCACAATTGGAGTGGCACTAATCACCATGATTTAAGCCCAAACGTTTCCCGCTAATCAAAGAAAAGAAGGGAAGGGAATAATACCAAACGGTGCTACATGTATGCTGTATTACAACAAACCCCTTTCTTCAATAAGAAAACGTACCAATGCGTCTTCTAAGATGCGAAGCAATTTTGCTTTATGATCTTCCATAGCATTAGCCACTGTCTTGGCCACTTCCTCCTTGCTTTTCTCGTACAGCTTTTGCTTTTATTCTTCCTGCTCAAGGTCAGGAGTTGATGTATGACCCCATGAAACGTCCTGAGCACCCATACCTATACGAGTAGTAGCTGTAGTACGTGTAGTAGCTGTAGTATGTGCAGTACACGTGGTAGCTGCAGTAGCTGTGGTACGGACGTTTACAAAACATGGACCCGGGTCCATGGACCACCCATGTGGTCCCGGTCCATGGACCACCGACCGCCCATGTGGACCCGGTCCATGGACCACCCTAATCCTAACCTAATGCTAACCTTAGGCCTAAATGCTACACTAAGAGAATGTTGAGGCCTAAATTTACTATTAGTGAAGGTTCAGGGTTGTTTCAATATTGGTAAAAGCGATAACCTGAGACCTGACCTGTGACCTGTGTTTTAGACCCAGTCCACAGGGGTGGTCCATGGACCCGGGTCCATGCATGTTTTGTAGACGTCCGCTGTAGTACATGTAGTACGTGTAGTAGCTGTAGTGGCTGTAGTAGCTGTAGAAAGTGTAGTAGCTGTAGTCGGAGTAGTAACTGTAGTACGCGTAGTAGCTGTAGTAACTGTAGTACGTGTAGTAGCAGTAGCAGCTGTAGTACGTGTAGTACGTGTAGTAGCTGTAGTACGTGTAGTTGCTGTTGTAGCTGTAGTAACTGTAGTACGTGTAGTAACTGTAGTACGTGTAGTAATTGTAGTACGTGTAGTAACTGTAGTACGTGTAGTAGCTGTAGTAGTAGCTGTAGTAACTGCAGTACATGTAGCAGCTGTTGTAGCTGTAGTAACTGTAGTACCTGTAGTACCTGTAGTACCTGTAGTAACTGTAATACGTGTAGTAGCTGTAGTAGCTGTAGTACGCGTAGTAGCCGTAGTAGCTGTAGTACGTGTATTACCTGTAGTAGCTGTAGTAACTGTAGTACGCGTAGTTGCTGTAGTAGCTGTAGTACGTGTAGTAGCTGTAGTACGTGTAGTAGCTGTAGTACGTGTAGTAGCTGTAGTACGTGTAGTAGCTGTAGTACGTGTAGTAGCTGTAGTACGTGTAGTAGCTGTAGTAGCTGTAGTAGCTGTAGTAGCTGTAGTAGGTGTAGTACGCGTAGTATGTGTAGTACGCATAGTAGCTGTAGTAGCTGTAGTAACTGGAGTGCGTGTGCACGTAGTAGCTGTAGTACGTGTAGTATATTTTAAAAACAATTAGATTATGAGCTCGAGATTTCAATCGCGTGATAGTTGACGAGGGCGCAGCCCGAGTCAACTATCACGCATAGAAATCGAGAGCGAATAATCTAATTGTTTTAGTATAAATCTACTAGTCGTTCAAAACTAAACAAGTAAATTATCTATATCCTCATCGCAGACACTTAGAAACACTTCGAAAACGCGACGAAGTGGCCGCCATTTTGTTGAAAACCGCTACTCGCTATCTATCACAGAATAGATAGCGAGTAGTGTAGCTAATCAGAGAACGGCATTCGTGATAGAACGCTAGTAGACTTATATTAAATACATATAGTCGCCGCCTTTAGACAACGTACAACGATAGATACTCTTGTATACCTCTGTATACCCTTGCATTGTAAGCTTCAGTTTGCTTAAATCGCATACTAGTTTAGTGCCCAGGCCGGCGCGATCGAGGTGGGAAAAAGGCCGCCATGTTTAGGGGTGACCTTGTTTTAGTGTTAAGTTTTTTCGGCGTGTTCGAAGTCTAACATGTCAAAACATGTTTCTAACCGTGTAAACACCGTGTGACAACCGTATTCAGTCTGACCAAAGATTAGGAGTCTGGCACGCGTTCGGAAACGTTATAAGTGTTCCCGTTTCAGTGACCGGTTTGTGTGTGGTAAGACATTGCTTTGTGGTGCCCAGTTCGGTGTACTTGGAGTATTTTAGCGGCTACATGCATTCCTTTGTATACCCTCGTATTCTTGTATATATTTTGCGGGGAGAGCGAGAACGATTGATGGAGCGTTTGCCCTTGCATGGACACGTCGGTGAAATTCCGGCAGATGGAACAGTGAGTTTTCTTGTGTGTGAACTGACAAAAACAGTTTTGGTGACGTTCAAGTCTAGTACAAATAAAAGGCAGAATGGCAGTGGACGGAGAAAAGTATTTAGTCTGCTGTTAAAAAGATAAGGTTGCCTTTAGGGTGTTTCTATAAAATAATCAATGTACAATGGCAGCTTGCAAGTGTACCACGCTTTTTTCGTGGTGCAGCCGAAATGCCAAAAAATGAAAGACCTGATTAGGGCATGTGGTTTCCCAGGCACGATCTGCAATGCGACGCTGTCACGTTACAGAAAAAAAAAAGCTCGATGATTATAAAAAAATAACCTAATGTCGCCTGTGGCTACCTCCTAATAAAATCAAGAATCGGTAATGTTTCGAAGTTCACACTGAAACCATTTTCAATGATCGGAAAATCTTCACATGTCTGGACTGGTTCACTTAATATTCAAAGTTGATATTTTTACTTATCGTCAAGAATCTCTACATTTCTTCCAGAATTTCATAATATTATATGGCCGCGATGTTAGGCACAAGTATACCAGTGTTGTGACCTTTCGAACTTTACAGATTTTGTGAGCGCGTGCGTGGAGAGACTACTTTTATTTCATTGGTTCAATTTAAAACGCGCGCGGCATTGGTTGATTTCATTTTAATGTCGGTTGACGCAATTTTTGTGACGCAAGAATAAAGCGTTCCAAGTTTTTTGTTTGTAAGAACTGCGGGTTGTCTTGGACTTTTGGGAGTTTTTCGGGACAACCAGTATTGATTATTAGGATATTATTACTTATTGGGCAACTCTGTCGTCGTCGTCGTCGTCGTCGTCGTCGTGCGTACGCGCCCACAAGCAATTTCGCTAGCCATTATCACCATGAGAGAAGCAATTGATGGGTTCCTATGAGTATAGGGCTCCGTCCGGCGGCCCTGGAAATCAGTATCATGTAGATTACATCGCCGATTAAAATAAGTAACACTATCAGAACTATCCCGTTGAAGCCCTGATTTTTTCAGGCTTCTCCTTTCCAATTGCTTAAATTGGAAAATTAACTGCGATGATCATTCTTCACTTTCACTATCAGAACTGTTTCACGACTGAGACATCCATACATTTCCGTCAGTTTCGGGCAACTGGCCTGGGGCCAAACCTCGAAAGCTAATCTCTATAAAAAAGAAAGCATGCTATACCCTCAATCTCAATAAAAAAGAGAGCATGCTATACCCTTAACCATACGTGCAGAACTTCTTTCAGTGGACCTACTACAAAGCTATATCAACTCTAATGCATGATATTCACTGTAAAACGCTCCATCAATCGTTATCGCTCTCCCCGCAAAATATATACAAGTATTGAAGGAAACACAAAGGTACACAGAGGTATACAAGGGTATCTATGGTTATACATTGTGCGGGCGACTATATGTATGTATACTACAGCTACCACAGCTACCACACGTACCATAGCTACTACAGCTACTAGACGTACTACTGCTACTACAGCTACTACCCGTACTACTACAGCTACTACACGACTACAGCTACTACAGCTACACAGTCGTCCTTAGTCATGTCTTTGTTTCCCTGTAATCTCTCAGTCCCTCTTCAACTCTAGAGCAGGAGGGATCTCTCTCCAAGCCAGCATATTCACACCGCCAAAACGATATGCACACACACACACACACACAGTACTATTTTAAACAAATATTAAACAAGTCAAATCTAGCTAAGCTCCAAAGATAAGTAGTAAGATTTTATAAATTCAAGGAACGATGTTTCGAGATACGCTTATATAAAATAACATCTTGTTTCAGCTTCTTACCTGCGTTATGTGTCGCTTGGGAAAAGACCCGGTGCAAAACGACTCATGATGACCTTCCTCAAAACAATAACATCTTGTTTCAGCTTGCGACTCCATTTGCCGACGAATGAGCACAGTGTGCGCTCTAAGTTTTAAAAAAGGCACTGTCGAGTATCTGAAAATTCCACGAATACTAACTCACTGGCAGTTGACTAATTGTATTTAAATTCTTTGTTTTCTTCCCTCACTGATATCGGATAATATTCAATCATTATGGGGAGCCGCGTTCGACTCTCAGGGGAGGTCGCACTATAGTCTTTTTTCATTATTATAATATTTTTATTTCCTTTCTTTTTTCTTTGTTTTAAACGATACAATAAATAAATGTTTTGTGTTTTTATCGTTTCGCTCGCTATATGCGCATTTACCGCACCGCAACCGTACTTCAACGACTCCCGTTTCGGTAAAATCATTCCAAAGTCTGCATGAAGTGAAAACTTGTTCTGCTCATCGATTTTACGATTCTTGATGTTGTCATTTTCGGTGGCCGAGATTTCTTTAGGCTTGCATCTTTTAATTTAGACTTCTAGAACATTTAAAAGTAAGCCGCGATCGTACCTCATTTGCAGCAGTTTACAGCCCATCGATCGAGCGACACATTTTCCGGTATGACCCCATGAAATGTCCTAAGTACCCCATAACGTGCAGTGTAGGAACTGTAGCACGTGTAGTAGCTGTAGTACGTGCAGTACATGTAGTAGGTGTAGTACGTGTGGCAGTAGTAGCACGTGTAGTAGCTGTAGTACTTGGATATAAAATAGTACCCAGCTCTACCCAGCCCATAGTCGCCAAAATATTCCCATCCCTCCGATTGGGGACTGAAAACAAAGTAATTCCATGCTACACTTTAGTGATTGTATTTGTAGTAATCATCGAACGTTGACAACAACATGGCGAATACTGCGAGGGGGCACCGTGGGTACGGAGGATTACAGCTGGTTTACACTGCATTTCTTCTGTAAAATCAGGCATTTACCTCATGTCTAAGACTTACTCGTGCTTCATGGAATCTTTCAGGTTGAAGCTTCACTCAATAATCGAGAAACTCTCCGAACAATGCGAGAGAAAAAGCCCTGTACCTGTAAGTGATCTTGATTTTGAATTAAAAGTTATTACATTTGATTTGGATTCTTTTTACCCTCCACTTTATTTTTCACCACTACCCCAGCCACATAGGAAACCTCAGCGAGGTTAGCGCACTTGAATTAGATTAATATCTTTCTTAATTAGGGGCTTTCATAAAGCTACATTATCTTAAGTTCAAGGATTTCAGCGGGAGCTAATAATATGGAGATGGGGGGGCTCATATTTGTTTTTTACTTTGACTTTTAGTGGAAGAGTCAGGCCGGATTTCCGTTCGTTTTTTTGAGTCAACTTTCCCTCAGCAACAGCTGAATCACTGGTCTCTGTCACCTGTCCACGACATTCACTCCTTGTGTAAATTCAGTGCTCTGTCAAGTAGTATTTTGAACAAGTTACCTGAAAATGATAACAAGCAGGATGAGAATGATGTACAACTTATACAGAACGAAAAATTTCATAGCCATAAGAGGCAAACACAGGCCCCAAAACAGCTGGAAATCAAGCCTAAGGAAGAGGGGGCTTTTTTATAAGTGTGTCAAGAGAAGGCAGAAGCAAGAATAGAGCCTAATACAAGGATGTTTCTGAGCTGGCTGCTGGCTAATTTCACCAGCTGAAAGAGACCCTTTTACTGCCATAAATTTAACTAAAGCACAAAGGTTTACAGATTTTTTATTTTATTTATTTATTTTTTTTTGAGGTTCCCATCCAAAAATAATAGCTAAGGCTTTCTCAGTAAGTCAGCAGACTATTTGCACTGAATGACTGTGTGTAAGCCATGAATTCACTAATCACAATAAATTATTTTTTCAGGATGAAGATGGTGAAGACAACCTGGCCTCTGAGGTTTCACGAGTTAAAAGGTATTACTGGTAGTTCTGTTTTGTTTCGTTTGTAAGTAACTTAAGTGCATGAGTAATTAGGTACTGGGGTAAGTGGGCAATTGAAAGTGAGAAGAATGTTTTTTTGTTGTTGTTTTGAAATAGTGTTACCTTCTGTCATTTTAGTCATACTTAAGTTATCAGTGGTTCCACTAGTAGGTAATATTGATCACAAAATCAAGAATGTCTCTAACACCACAGGAGTGTTATCATTCAAAGATGCCACCAGCAATGATCTTTAACACCAAGTGTTTTGGCACAAACAGTTGAATAATATCTCTGGAACAAGAAACAATATTTCAGGAAATAAAACACCATTCTCCATTTTAAAAGGGCTTTCAAATGAAGGTCAGTTATTTTTTCAGTTCATAGTCCACACTTCAAAAAAATTGCGATATTCTGACATCTTTGTGGGATCTAATGATCTTAATACCAGTTATGTTGATCCTCTCTGTCATCTGGAACTAGAAAACAAAGGAAAAGAAATGGAGTAAAGAGAGTCTACAAAGAATCAAGTTCAGAGGATGGATCATCAGGTGAAGAGGTCAATGTACCAAGTTTGGACGAGGAATATCAGAAAAACAATAACTTTTTCCAACAATTAGAGTGGAAAGTACACAAAAAGTGTGTTGTGCACAAAGGTGGTGCTTCCTGCCAGGCTGCGAAGAGAAAAAGACAAACAATACAAAGTAAATGGCATCAAAATGTGCCGGGTAAAACTTTCAATAGTAAGAATACATTGCCAACCAAAATAAAAAAGAAAAGGTTGGAGCTGAATTTTTCAAGAATAACTGAAGAACCTGGTAGCTGTGGATCAGAAAAGGACTTAGATATTGATATAGATGCATTTGTAAACCATGTTCCCGTTATACGAGATGTTGATCAAGCTATCACGTTATCATCATGTCCTTTCTGTTCTGTGGTGTATGAAGACATTACTCAACACATTAAAGATTGCCACAATGCAGGTAAGGCAGAAACCTTTGTCTTACATACATAGATATCTTTTGCATTTCTTGCTCCGCTTTTTGAATAGTAGCCCACTCATTAACATTCAGTATTCCTTGATGGTCTCTAGCAAATGCTCCACTAGGCTCTTTATGGCCAGTAAATGATTTACTGGTAATTTTATTGTTGGTGGTGTCCTGCTTAGAGAGATTGAAATGTGTAAAGAAGCCCCCTTGCAAGAAAGACTTGATGATAGAAAGCCATACTGTTGGTTTTTTAAATTACCAGAATGTACAGTAGTGGATGGTGATGATGGTGATGACGACATTTGCAACAATGACAACAATGAAGATGATGATGAGGATGATGAAGATGATGATGGTGATGGTGATAATGATTGTGATGAGTTGTCAGACTCTTCATATATACCAGAAGATTCTAGTGAGAGTGATGATGATTTTACACTTGACAGTAAAAGTAGATCTAAAGGAAAGAAACAGAGGCAACAGAACAAAATGGTAAGGACCACTAAATATCAATGGACAGTAGTAGTGACCGTTAGGACTAGTAAACAGTGATCTTCACTTTTGGGAAGATTGATTGAGGTCTTTCAAGTAACTTCGTTTAACAACCAGAAACCAGTAGGGACAGTCTAACCTCTACTAATTGTCACATGCCTACAATCAGAGTCTTTCACTACTTGGTCACTAAACAACAACGTAAACAAAACCATGTCCTGGTCTTGAAAATAATTCAAGAACATGGAAAATCTTCTGGAAACTATGTTTGTAATAGTCACAGAAGACAAACTGGGGTGTATTTGTGAAATGTCATTTCCTTTTCCAGGCACCCAATGAAAGTTTTCCTGAAGGTGAACTTTGCATAGGCATGGAAATGGAAGATTCTGGCATGGATAACGTGGATGATGCAATTGTACAATCATCAACTGTAACAAAGTTATCAGGCAAAGGTATAGATGGTATAGGTTGTTTTCATGTTACATCATCACTGCCATGTTGGTGGAGAAAAACAATTGATGTCTTATTAGCTTCTTTGTTTGTCCACCAGCAGTTGTACATTTCATCATTGTCATTCCTGCTCCTAGAGATTGGTGGAAAACCACCCATATATGCCTAAATGAAATCAACCTCCATTGAAGTATATATTCCAGTAATGTGAGGGTGCATTTGTTTGGAACTATTCTTTTTACTCCTCTTCCAGTTTCTGGGAATATGAAAATAAGTGAATAGGGTCCAAAAGAACAGGTTAAAAGAGTGTGTATGGTGCATAGTTATTTTAAAAATGGCTTGCCCTGCATGATACCTGCAGACTCATGACACAAATCAGCTCAAAGTTTAGTAGAATATCAGCACAAAGCTTTGTATAAACCATTTCCAATGTAAGCTTACCTTATCCCAATTATAGCGTCACAACCCACCAAATCTTTAAATATTCTTAAAATGTTCAACTTTTGAGGTCAGGTACACTTGAAGTGATCACTCCAATGTGGTTTTCCCATTTTTTTAGCCAGTGGTAAGGACATTGGCAAGTTGTGCTGTTCTTGCAAGGGTTGTGCAATGCGATTCGGTCATTGGGATGAACTGAGGAAACATTTTGAATCAAAACCAGGTAATGCTTGCATTACAGTAATTATTACAGTCTCGTGTGTTAACGCGTTTAAGGAAAACGCGACAATAAAACGCTGCATGTGGATTGTAGATTGTGGATAACGACGACAATTCCGTTAAATGGTTAATAAGATCAAGACAATTACAAAACTCTGTATATAGCTTTTGGCCCTTTTAACGGGTGGAATACAGTCAAGCTTAGGAATTTGTCTTTTTGTCTCTTAACAGAATGTCGCAAGTTGTACCAATGTGATGAGTGTGATGAGATTTGTGTTCCAATCAGTTTTCTCAAGAAGCACAAGCTTCTTCACTCCAAGAAGCCCAAAGAGCCATCTCACAAGTGCTCTGTGTGTGATGCTGTCTTCACCCAAAAGGCTTATCTAAAGAGGCACGCTGTGATCCATACTGGAATCAAGGAATTTGAATGTGATTTCTGCCATAAGATGTTTGCTCGTCAACGTTAGTACACTGCTAAAATTTACTACCAACAGCTGGCTGGAATTGGCCACTGATTTAATAGCTGATGCTTCCGGGCGGTCGATGGTTATGCTGACCGGTTAAAAGTGCCCTTGACCCAATTTGTTTATTTTCTCCAGTTGACGCAAAGATCATCTGCGAAAAAAAAAATGCGATTCAACGAAACGCGGGTTTTTTTGTACATTTTTTGCGATACTCTATTTCCGCTAATTTAATAACAGCGCGGGAGTCTTGTGTTGTTCTGCACCGAAGATCTGTCACATTGTTACGTTGTCATCAATACAGGATCGAAGCAAAGCCTTTCCCTGGCATTTTCTAACCACGGATGCTACAGAATTTAACTTTTCTAGTCATCTGTTTGAAACCGTTTGACAAGTAAAAATGACTTTCAAAGGAATAGGTTGTCCGGACTCTTGATGGGACAGTGTCCGCCAATCGTTACTTAACTTTTCGTCAGAACGCCAGTCTTTGAATCTTTTTTTGGTTGCCAGTTTACTGCTCAACCAAGTTGATGCGAGATTTTTAACGATTGATGGTTGTTCCGTTTGTTAATGTATACTTGCTTTAAAATGTTACTTACATCACATTGTTTTACAGTGTATGTTTTTCCTGGTTGGTCATATTGTTATACTATGTAAATCTCACACCTTCTCGCTGCCACATATTGTAAATATTTCGCACTTTCTCACTAGCACCTATCGCACAGCACGCACAACCACCTAATTAACATAACGCACTAGCGCCGCACATTTATATAAATTAGGCAGTTATTCAAATAAAGTTCAGTTCTTCATAACGCAAACGGAGTAAACAACAATATTGGCTTGTTCACACTCGTTTGTAGGTTCCCTTAAAGAGCACCGGAGGCGTCACACTGGCGAAAAGCCGTATAAATGTAAATACTGTGAAGCTGCATTCACCAACTCGTCCAGTCTAAGAGCTCACACCACCAAACACACTGGCATCCGTCAGTACAAGTGTCAAACCTGTGGCAAAATGTTTGCGAAGTCATACGGCCTCAAGATGCACGCTGTTTCGCATTCAAACGACAAGCCATTTGTCTGTGAGGTGAGAATTGTGTTAGTTGTCGTCTGTTACCGCTTAACCCAGCTTTGAACTCTTGCGATCACAGGGGTCTCCTCAAAACGTCGGTGCATATAATGACATTGAACAGATCAGTTGCAGGTAAATATATGCAGATTCCCTCTTTGCAATTACAAATTTTATTTTATCGCTAAGGATATCACTGATTGCTCTTTCGTGTGCTCGTGCATGAAGCACATTTGCTTAATTAGGTCTTTCTATCCTCATTCATCAGCATACACCTGTTTATGCTACCACTCCGTTTAAGAGTATTTTTCTTTTTGACCTCCCAACTTAATGCGCGTGCTCAGTACAGAAGACCTGTAGTCGCACTTGTCGTACTCGTATTCCAACCTAAAGGTCCCCATTTTCGGAAGAAGGGTAGCCGGGGAAAATATCACTTGTTTGTGTATTTGTTTCCATTTATTTCAGGTCTGTGGAAAAGCCTTCAAAAGGCCGGATCACTTTAAACAACACAAGATTATTCACTCCGACAGCAAGCCATTCAAATGCGACACCTGCCAAAGGACATTCAATCAAAAAGTCTGCCTTAGAAAACATCTTCCTTGCAGAGAACACGAAAAGAAACAGAAAAAGTTACAGAAATGTCAGCCTGTAAAGA
>BLFK01000078.1:602822-611061 GCA_014634185.1 Astreopora myriophthalma | reverse complement strand
CCCCCCCCCCCCCCGGGGTGGCTTAATAGAGGATTTACGGTATACGTGTGTCACGGCGTTTTCACAGACCAAGTTAATTATTTTTAGATTGATTTTCACGCGAATTTACTCTCCCAAAGGAGCCTTGATTTACCACAGGAGTCTTGCTAGCCAATCATAAGCCTTGCATAATTAATTGTTTGGATGCGTGCGGACTGGAACTGAACTTTTCGCGGGAAAAACCTATCTATAAATAGCTTGGTCTGTGAAAACGCCGTGATATAGCCCCAATATGGGAATTGTACGCTCCGGGTTATGGGCTCCTGAGTGACGAGAGACTAAGGGTGGATTTCTACAGTCGCGTAAATTTTGTGCTGGTAACGCCTTTCAGTTGTTCGACCAGACTTAGACAAAAATAGTGAATTAAATGAAAATATTAGACCAATGGGATGGTCTCAAGTCAAATTACACACGGAAAAGTGGAAAATATTTATGCTGTGTTCGGTACGTGCATTACGATCAGGCACATCCTCGGAGACCCAGGGGCAGATAGTTAGGTCATGAGGAAGTCAAAGCGGCCAAGTTTACAACAACGAAAGAGCGAGCCCCGCTGCCCCTGGGTCTCCGAGGATGGATCAGGCAATGAATTTAGTAAACCAACCTCGTTCCCAGGGCTTTTCTCCGCCGGGGAGGGGGCGGGGCGGGAAAAGGCCCTGACATCGGCCGGTCGATTCTTCTTCTTGATTGGCTCGTTGAAATTTTGTAATTTATGCAAATATACTGCAAATTTCTTGCAAATCGAATTCCATATTCAAAATGGCGGACAAAAGGCGGAGAAAAGCCCTGGGAACGAGGTTGTTAGTAAACACTACAAATCAGATCAATTGTTATTCCCTGTGGCCTCCCCCGCAGTCGTTATTGTGGTGTTTCCCTTTCGATTAATTCCACGATGTCACAATTAATTCCACGATAAAACAGGAATTTAATGTATACACAAACTTCTCATAACATGGACGGCCATGATGGTCCGAATCTCATTCCTCTCCAGCCCCGAGCAACATAAGTAAATTACAACATCCGGTATGCAATACGCAATATAAACATTACAGTTATTAGGGCTCTTAACGACTTAGGGAAATACGTCTCCCCCAAAAGACTAAGGGTAGGCTATGTGGATCATGTTTACTATAGGTGATATATCGGTCGATATAGCGGTCGATAGTCGGCCGATACTCGGTCGCTACTCGGTCGATAGTCGGTCGACGGTAGGCCGATAGTCGGTCGATAATCGGTCGATGGTCCATCGATAATCGGTCGATGTATCGGTCGAGATGTATGTCGCCCGATATAGCTTGTAGCCCGCCGACACTTCGCCGACACTTCGCCGACACTTCGCCGATAGTTGGTGGATACTTGACCGATATATCGGTCTGTTACGCATGGTCGTCTTTATTTTAAACACAGTATAAAGCGAAAGGACAGAGCAAAAAGACAGATAATGTAACGAGAACGCATGAGTAATTTCATTGCTGTAAATTAAAATCATTTCCACGGTAAATGGATGTATTCTGGTGGATATTTTGTATACTTCCTCGGCACATTATCAGCGCGTTTTATTAATAACTGATCGTTAAACACATTGCTGTTTTGCACAACTTGTGAATACAAATCGTACGTGCTCTTCGGTTCGCTTCATAAAGTAATCGCGCCTCGCACTGCAACATTTTCCCCCATCGCATGATAACATTAAGTAATGACCTCATCGCTTAAAAAATAAAGCCATTGGACTCACCTGTTAAATTAACGCAAGACTGATATGCGACCGGCAGTTCACCGATATACCACCGACAGTTGACCGATATATCACCGACAGTTGACCGATATACCACCGACAGTTGACCGATGTACCACCGACATATGACCGATACTCGGTCGAGGTGCGTCTACGAAAGATCGACCGATAGTGTATCGCTCTCTCGACCGACTCTCGACCGACTCTCGACCGACTCTCGACCGACTCTCGAACGACTCTCGGCCGACTGTCGACCGACTGTCGACCGAGTATCGACCGAGTATCGACCGAGTATCGACCGAGTATCGGCCGCTAGATCGGTCGATTTAACAAATTGACGTCAGTTTTTTATGCGTCTGTCCTGTTATTGATCATGAATTTCGTCATCACATTGTCAAAGTAGCTGTGGATCCACGAAGCGGTAGCCGAGTGGATCCGCAGACTACTTTGACAATGTTATGACGAAATTCATGATCAATAACAGGACAGACGCATTAAAAACTGACATCAATTTGTTTTTTACGATAATAAATTGTCGAATTGCGCGCGCTCGCCCGCTGACGCGTCGCATGAATTTCAAATTCATGTGTCTGTCCGCATATTGACCATAAAAATTAGCCAATGAGCGCGCGTGAATTTCTGCAGTTATCGTAAAAATATTAGTCGACACCACCTATAGTAAACATGATCCGAGGGTTCAGGAGATTAATTTGTCACTCAACAATATATATAATCTTTGCTGGGCAGAACTATCCCACAATCCTAAGTGTGTTTACTCAAGTTTACACAACCGTCGAACGCAGCTTGTTGGTGCTCCTAGTAATTGCGTACTTTGAACTGAAGAGTGGTTTGTCTTCGTGGTGTAATGGCAGCACCAGGCCAGAATTATGCTGTGAATCAAGGGCAATTTCCTCCAAACTATCCACCACAACAGCCTGGGTATTACCAGCAACCACCAGCACCAGTCGGACAGTATCCTCCACAACAACCTTACTACCAGGTGATCATGGCAAGGCAACTTACGATCGTCCTCAATTTAAGATAACCGAGGAATGAATGTTGTCTTTCTTCAAACAATTCGTGTTGCTGCACGATTTCGCTTTTGTGTTAAGGTCAATGACTTATCGATGTCTTCCTTCCTAGTTGATAGCTAGCTTTTTATTTTATACTCTGTCAGTTTATTTCAGCATCCAGTTCACCAGTATTAAAAAGTTGAAATTGTAAAATTCATTCTCACGTTGTGCTTCGGAAAGTGAACGTATCATTCATCATAGTTGCATCTCCGACGATTTGCACCTTCTCGTCGATTTCCGTTCGTTTTTAATGAAGTCGTATCAAGTTATGTCACGCGTGAAATAGACTGAGAACGGCATCTTGAAGGTTTTTCCGAAAAGTCTTCGAAAAAATAATCATAATAACTTAAAAGGGTCTATAATTATTTCAATGCGTTTATTTTGGCTAAAAACGAAGTTTCAACATGGAAATACTCTCTGGAATCTTGAGATCAAAGTGCACATTACAGTGGTCACGCATGACTTAGACTGTAATTTGCGCATGGTCGTAGCGTGTACTCTTTGTTGTCCTTATTTGAGCAAACTGAAATTTGCTTACTTCGTTTATTGAATAAGCATGCTGAAGCACCTGTTTTTGTTGCCCAATAATTCCACCGGCCAGATTGCTTCAGACCACCATTTACTACATCGGGAGGGAAGTTGAAGAAATAGTTGATGCACTGAACCTAATACTAAATGATTTTAAATCGTGGTGTTATAGAAATCGTTTGACTGTACACACTGGAAAGACTGAGGCAATGTTGATCTGCAGCCACGCATTCGTTGGCCCAATGAGACCTCTTATGTTTGGGAACTCCTACATAGACTTTGCCACCAAATCTACTTGCTTGGGTATACTAATCGATCACAAGTTAAACTGGAAGCCGCAAATCAAATCATTGCATGCCAAATTTGGAGGGAAACTTAAGTTTTTGAAAAAAATTAAAGGATTACCTCCGCGTGTACTTGAAGAGATCTATTATAAAGGCATCGTTCCAAGTATTACCTACTGCATTGCCATCTGGGGATCCTGTTCATTGTCTACATTTAATGGATTGGAGCAATTACATGTTAAAGCCGCTAAACTGATCCATAAACTGCCCAGTGAAACACCTGATTCAGAAGTTCTACAACTTGTTAAATGGAAATCATTGAGCTATATCTATAAGCGTAGGCTTGCCTCTGTTATGTACCAGGTGTACAACAACAACTTACCCGAGCAAATTTCAGTCTTACTCGGAACCCCTAAAAATGCCAATAATTACAACTTAAGACACGCAAAAGACTTCTCCCAAATGCGTTATAGCAACAATTTTGGAAGAAATAGCGTGAGGTACAGGGGCCCCATTGTATGGAATTCAATACCTAAAGCAATCAGGGAGTCAACGTCTTATAACCTTTTTAAACGAAGACTTAAACATGCCTCAAGAATATTGGACAAAATTCAATTCGAGAAAGGGGCTTGTTTAATTACATCAAAAGTGCCCGACTTTTTATACTTTTAACTTTGTGACTTTGTTTATTACCTTTTGGACTTTTAAACATTTGAAGATTGTAAATTAATTAATAAGAGCCTGATTTTTTATATCTTAACTTTGAGACATTGTTTTTTTTACCTTTCGAAATTTTAAACATTTGAAGATTGTAAAATTAACTAAGTAACTTCTAGGTAGCTAGGTTTCTATGGCAGGTCCACACCAGCCGTCAGGTTGCCTCAGACCGACCTGCCTTACCAAAAAGAATATGTATGTATGTATGTATGTAGCTAATTAATGTGGCCATACTTTTCACATAAATTTAAGGCAATCCAGGCAATAGCCCTCAAGCTTCCACTAGTCATAGGAAGATCACAGGTTTCACTCCTGTGACAAGAGCTGGCTGTTTGTGAACCCAGTGTAATGACCTGACTGGTAAAATACTGTTGTAATTTACGGTGGGTTCAATTGCCCCTATTCTAGAATAAGAAGAAACTGTGTAACGTCTACATTTTTGTTTGGTGGTAAATTTAGGAAGATTGCCCTGTGTCATTTTGTCAGGAAACAGTTCGGAAAATCTGTTATGCACCCTCAGTGTGTTTTCTTTTACCACATTGCGTGCTGATCTATCACTTTTACTATGGCAATAGAACCTTTGCAACCATCTGGAGTCCTGAGAAGTACTGTTGTTGTTGACTGACGTTTCAACAACCTGTGCGGAAGCCATCTTAGAGTCAAGTGATCGATTTTAGATTCTTATTCTAGAATAGGGTCAATTGAACCCACCGTAAATTACAAACAATCACAGCTCACGCCTTCACAACCAATCGCATCACAGGTTTACTAACGGCTACTCCATCCATTGACCAATCGAATCACTCACCAGGGTTTTTGAATTTTCAACTGACTAAAATCAATCACTTGACTATGAAGAAGGCTTCAGCACAGGTTGTCAAAACGTCAGTCAACAACAACAGTCCTTCTCAGGACTCCAGTCACCCAGATGATTATTTTCAATCGAGGAATATAATTATTATCTATTTATCTAATCTATCCCTTCCTTTTTTACATTGTATTGTCATTCTTATTTTACTTTTTTCTGTTTTTTTTTCTGGATTTATAACCTTTGGATGATAGTTGATTAAAGGTAATTGAGTCCTTGTGAACCATTCTGTAATTGTTACCTAGGATGATCCACTACAATAGCTCCTATGATTCTCCTGTACAGCTTTAGTTTAATTGCAGACCATGTGAACTGGCAACAGGATGGAAACAGTGGGAGAACAAAAATATAATCTATTTTGGCCTCTTTTCATGCTGTTGCCAGTGATTTTGGCTTGTGTTTAGTGGCAGTTCATTGCAGTTCTTATGTGCCATGTATTACTCAGTATTTGGCTACACAATGTGAGCTGAGAACCGCCAGTGTTAAATCACCACTGCTGTTCTGTTGTCATGGGAAAATAATGTACAATGTGCGCAAGTTTGCACCTGGTAATTCTCCCCTTATTTTACTTAATTTACCCTGCTTCCTGCACCGCAGCAGATTGATGATGATGATGACTCAAGTAATGCATAACTAGATTTATTCGGTTTGTGTTGTTTCAGCCAGGATATCCTGCACAGATGACAGTGATTCAACAGCAACCTGTTGTACTTCCACAACCAATTGTTCTCAAACAGTTTCCTGTATCAATGCAATGTCCTCACTGTGGTGCAACTATTGTTACAAAGTTGGATCATCGTGTTGGTAACACCAGCTGTGTCTATTGCTGTATCCTCTCGATGTTCTGGTGAGAAATTATCGGGTCTTTTCGTAAATCGTGAATACAAACTAATAATTTCTGTTAACTCCTTAACATTAACAGCATAAGCAAGCATGAGCTCTAAGGGAGCTGATAACAAGATAAATGTGGGCATTACCTTCAAAACATGTTGTGTATAGGCATGTTCCCACTTGTGCGATAAGCACAAGCATATCTCTACGACGTTCCCACACGTGAATCAAGAACAAGAAAATGACACATACGCAAGCACAGTAAGGGTGGATGAATTATGAGTTACTGTTAATTTTACATGCTTATACTTATTTCACATCCATTTCCCCTTGTGAAACAAGCACAAGTTAATAAAGGGAGGCGAGCGTGGCCTAGTGGTAGGGTGCTGGAATTGTAATCCATAGGTCCCGGGTTCAAATCCTCCTCCCTGCCACTAGATGGATTTGTCTTCAGTCGTCCCGAATTCAACTCCTCCACGCCTTGTAAATAGCCAACTGGTCAGCCTCCCACCAGTTGGGATTCTTAACTTGTTACGTTTAATTCGTATCACATTTGTTTGTTACGCACATTTGATCATATTCACATGGAATTTGCATGATATAAATGTTAATTATTATTATTATTATTATTATTATTATTATTATTAATAAAGGAAAAAGTTCCCTTTCTTGTGCTAGTGCTTATTGCTTACCGCACAAGTGGAAACCAGGCATACCAGCTAGTGCTGCTGTCCTTCTGCAGACTTTGTGCAACCTGCTTTGTATGTCCAACAAAAACTGCAGCATGCTGAAACATGTCTGTGGCATGGTTGCCTTTTATAACTTGTTAACTGGTACTATGAAAATGGAACAAATGGTTACACTGTCTGTGTGACAAAGAAAAAGGTCTGTTTAAGTGGTGTCAATTTTTACCAACATTCATTCAACAACAGTTGAACGGATGTGGGGATGGAAATAATTGTTCAATGAAAGGTTTTGAAAGGTTGACTGATACTTGGGTAGATACGATATATTTTACACTTTGAACAAATTATCGCAAGTGACCTTTTCAACTGGTTTACAATGTGGTCCACAAACTGTTCAACACATGTTGAAGCAAATTTTGAAGCAAATGCTGAAACTGTTTAAACTGGCCTTAAGGGTTGTGAGGGACTTTGTATCGAAAAAAAGAAATTTTCTTTCTAGTAATTTTGGGACTGTATCTTCCTTTGGTGAGTAATCAGAACTAGTTTGTGGTAACAAGTTTTCACTTTCAGTATGTAAATGCATGGAACTTGGTAAATTTTGGAGACCTAAATCATAGCCCATGGGTATCTCTGGGATAACATAACATGTTAATTTCTACATTAATCTACTGTTATTTTGCCTGATTTCAGTTGTTGTTGCATACCATTTTTCACCCAATGTGCAAAAGATGTGGCACATGAGTGTCCAAACTGTCACCGGGAAATTGGTGTGTACAGACGCCCTATCGTGGAGTCCGGTGGAGGTGGTGGGGGGACATACAAGAGAGGAGCAAATTATGACTTCCACTATGGGGGTCCAGGAGATGATTATGTGCCACCAACAGATGACTGAGGATTCTGCTAACCTGAGAAATGAAAAAAAGAAAAACAAACAAACAAACAAAACATCAATACAGTAGGACTTCTGCTATTTCCAACGCCAGAGGAAAGTTTGAGACAATGAAGGATCAGGGAGGTAGTAAGGAATGGGATTTGAAATTACTTAAGATTAAGTGTTTAGATATATGCAGCAGGGTTTTGGAGATAACCAAGGTCAAATAGTCTTAAAGTTAGTTAGTTAGTTAGTTAGTTAGTCGACCGCAGTCGAGCCATTCTTCACAACTTCTCACCATTCTTCTCTGTCATTCATGAGGGCAGGCAAATCTTCTAATTGGATGTTCAGGTCCCTAGTGAGGCTGTCCAAGAAGGTAAATGGTCTTCTTCCTCTATTAGGACATTGTAGTCTCAGAAACAGAACATCGGAGATTATCTGATCTTTAGCTCTGAAGCAATGCCCAGCAGAACTTGCTCTTCTTTGCGCAACCAACGTTGATATGGGAGGGAGGTCACCGTAAATTTCAGCTTTAGTCTTGTGTTGACGCCAGGAAATGTTCTTAAACAGGGTGATCTGATTTCAAACAGCTGGCCTTTCCTTCCCTTCA
>BLFK01000078.1:577822-585322 GCA_014634185.1 Astreopora myriophthalma | reverse complement strand
TTTCGTTGGGATTTCATCAGGCCCACATGCTTTCTTGGGATTCAATTGAGACGGTGTGAAACTGTTGCCAATTACGTCATTAAGATAGTGGTTGTGAGCTTCCTTACATACGTTTTGGATAAACGTTGCGTTGATGCTTAAACTCTTTCCAGCGTTGGTTGTTTTTGGTGCGAATAGCCTTTTTATGCAAACGATCTTTCTTGCGCATTTCGTTTTAGATGTTGATATCAATCCAAGTTAACTTGAATTTTAGCCGAGATGATTTTTGTGGAATAAATTGAGACATCCAGCTATCAGAGATGTTTTGAACATGTTCCAATTCTCTTCAACTGACCTCTCTTCAGGTTTTGATGCAAAGAATGCAGATGACGATTTTGACATAAATTTTCTCAGGCCATATGAGGAGGCTTAACTCATCTAGAACTGAAACCTAGACCATATTTGACAGATCCCTTTCGTAGCCGCAGCTCAGTTCCATTCCTCTTATTCTATAATTTCGATCGAATATATATTTCACATTGTAATAATTTTGTCTTCCATATGGTACTTGGTTTTTCGTACGCATTGGATTACAGGGAGTTTACGCATGCGCATTTGCAACACAATTTCCCGTTAAACTTTTAAACGTTACTGCTTCGGCCTTCATAAATCATCTTTTTATACAAGTGCCGTGCAACATTTGCAAGACAAATCTGGAGAAGATCATGTTGTTAACCAAACATCTTGGTCAGCGGTGATCGTATGGGAAGTCACGTCACGTTCTGTCGCGTAACTCTGTCAGGTGACAGGTGAGAGTCACGCAAATGACAGTCAAATATGGCGTTCATATTGCTTCTACATTTGGGAAAGTTCAGTAAGGAATCGACAAATTGTTTCGTTCTTACCCCGTAATCTATGGTGAGTTATATCGCTAAGATGTTGCTAGGAGCAGTAACACTTCTGTGTATCGAAAGATCGGTTGATTTACTTGCACAGTCAAAGTATATGTATATACATTCTACAAAGTCGAATTTTGCTTATTGTAGGGCTTACTTATTTTCAGCTTTTAAGATCGATTAAAAAAAAAATACTTGGTTAAAAAATTCACGAGCCCTGTTAAAGAGTACTACCAAATGAGAGGAATTTTCTCTTACCCAGATGAATGTTTTTTAAAAAAGAAGCTTTTTCGAGAATAAATTCAATTGCAAGCAGAAGCAATTGTTGCCAACCTGTCTCATGACCATGGACCCCAGGACTTTAATTACCCCGGTGAAAAAAAAAAAAAAAAAAAAAAAAAAAACCGGCAAGATTTTCTTTGTTTCATAAGGTTGAGATTTTTACAGTTCATTGTTTCATGTGTTTTTTTCTCGTTTGGTTTCTTTGGGTTATGTCATGCGGGAGTCTCACAAGGATGAGCCCATTTTATTAGTCAGAGTAACGAATATCCATGCTCTTTGTATTGAAACGTAGAGCTACCTCGCATCATTTTATTGTGACGGTATTTTGAGGGTGTATCTTATTTTCAGAATGATCATTGCAGTGAAGTAAGCAACTTAAGCAATGTGCAGCACACTTCTTTCATATGCTTTCATTCTCTGTCATCTACTTGCTTCATATTGGATATAATACAAATTGGCACTTATGAGTTTTAAAAGATGAAAGTCAATTGTTTATTCAACATTTAGGGGCTGGCTGTTCAGGTGATACCAGAATGAGTTTCATTCCAGAATGAAGTTCATACTGCATTTACATGACAAAATCAATCACCTGCTGCCATCTTGAAAATGATACGCATACACCACCCCAGACAGAGTTCATTTTCTGTTTGAAATGTCATAGCAGACAATAATTTCATTCAGATTGAAAAACAGAATGAACGCATTCCAGAATGACTTGTACAGGAATGAAATTTTGTCTTGGTATCTTGTAAACAGATACAGTGAAATATATGGTGATCAAATGAACTCATTCTGGAATGAAAGTCATTCTGGTATCATGAGAACAGTCCCTTACATTAGATCATAATGCCTAGTTTGACAGGGAGGTAGTTAAGCATACTGGTCATGTAAGGCAAAAATGATGATATTCATTGTGAAATCTGTATGGTAACTGGAGGAATAGACCTAATCGGTTAACACAATGTTGTACCCAATTCAAATCCTTTGGGCATAAAATGTTTTGTTCTAGGTATTTCCATATCATTTAAATGTGAATGCTACGTTATAATGTAAATACAGTAAACAGAGAATCTTAACCCTGGTAGATCTGAATTGGGTACAACATTGCGTTAGCCAATTAGGTCTATTAAAGCCTTAATGTTCGAGGTTAACCAGACACAAGCCTCATCAGGTGATGTCAAATTGGATAATTCTGTGAACACTCCGGCATAAGTAAGTCCTGCCACATTTGTTGCCATAGAGCGGTTTTCAAGTGACTGTCGAAAGTAATTAAGCGACTGTGATTTCTACGCTTAGTGATTGGCTTAAAAATCTCTCGCCAGTTTATCAACCAATGAGAAGGAAAACCAAAACCAATCGCAACTTGCACGTGCGATTTTTCCCGTGCTTTGAGCAAGTTACTTGGAATTGCTTGGAATTGGCTCGTTGTGCTGTTTGCACCTGCTGTGATTGGTTGGAGTAATTATTTTGGTATTGCTTTTTGCGAAACTAAATTGAAAACCGCTCTATGATAGGCAATTTTTAACTACTCATAGAATAATTTCTGAAATTCCATTATCTTGTATATGTCAACAGTGCAAGCCAGATTTTACCACAAATAGGTTTTCATGGCAATTTTGCAGAGTGAATAACAAGCGAGCATAACAAAGCCAATGGTCAGGGCTGTCTATGTACATTTATCAATGTTGACATATGCAGTGCAACTTCTCTTTTAGGGAAAGTGTGTAGTGTGACCACAACATTTATTAGCATGTACATTTAAGTTCAGAACAACACGTCACATATATCTACCTGCTATAAGTGCACTATAATTTCACTTCATATGGCACTCAGTGCCTCATTGCTTTCAATTTAAATCCAAGAAGGAAAGTGGGGAGGGAACGGAGGGGTGAACATTTGACTGAAAAGTAAAACGTTTGGCCAAGAGCCCTTGGGTAGGAAAGTATTTGTTAGCGAAATGAAGGAGTTGGTGTATAGATGTTCTACAGTGACTTTCAGGGTGGGTTTTGCCATTTTGTGGAAGCACAACCAAATTCTGAGCTATCAATATAACGAGGGTTCAGCAGATGAAGTAACCTCATTCCCAGGGCTTTTCTCTGCTGAAGAGGAGAAAAGCCCTGGGAATGAGGTTGCAGATGAAGACAAGGAAAAGGACAATAGGATGAAAACAGACAGAACTTTCCTCTTGCAGCAGTTCACTGCCAAACCCTGATACTGTTTAATCATGATCACACAAAATGGCAAAAAGCCAACGAGAAAGTTGCTTAGGGCATTTTGCCCTGAGCCAATTAAATTTAGTCATGACTCTTTGTCACTTCAGGGGAACAAACGTCTTCTAATAATTTATATCCAAAAAAGTAAAAATCACACATTGTAATGGCTTGATAGCTCAGGTGGGAGAGCAATGTGCAGAGCAATCGCACGGTCATGGCTTCGATTCCCGTTCATTGACGACCCTGAATTTTTTCAGGCTTTTTTGCACCTGCTTAAGTTGTTCACTTATATACTAGTAAGACTTAAATGACTATCGGAGCTAAATCTGACCTGAGCTGGCAAATGCATGCGATCCATTTATTGGCAGTTGAGGGATTAACACTCTGGCGCGCGTTTCTCGAAAGCCCAGACCTTTTTCGGCGTTTTTCGGGTGCCATATTTTCTCTTATATCTTCAAGACGAAGACATTCCAAGACATGAAACTTTGCAATAATTTCCTTTTCCCGCCTTGAAAACATGTTAAAAAGACCAGGTTTTGAGAATGAGCGGATCGCAGTTTTAAAAATGGCTTTTCGGGCCCGAAAAGTCTTAGGGACTTTGGGGAACCGCACTCTGATAGGTTACTGAGTTCATCAATACTTGTGTTTTGTTTAAGTCAGGTGTCTTGTGTTATTTTACCCCCTAGGAGGCTTGAAAATGGCTGTGAATGGCTGCAAACCCGACCATACAGTGTTCTGTCCAGAGAACTGCGCCGTCAAACACAACGAAATGATCATCGCATTAAGCGCCATTAGTGATGACAGCAGGAAACCACCGGATCTAGGTTCCCTTAAAGTCGCTCTTTACTCTCATTTGCAAACGGGTTGGAATGCACAGAGCAGTGTCCCAGACTCTTTAACGGAATTTCGCTTTCCTCTGGTGCACTGGGCATGCGTGTTGGGTAGAACGCAAGTGTTAAGCTGGCTTCTGTCAAAGATGAAGTTCAAGGCATTTGTTGTAGCAGAGCGAACCGGTGAAACAGGTTTGCATCGAGCTTTAAGGCTCCTGCATCGAGTGAGAAGCCGTGATGTGACTCCTCGGTCGGTTGACTTCATTTGCAGCAAGTTCAATTTGGTTTTATACACATTGACAGAACAAGATCCTAGTGGTCTGTTTTTGAAGGACAAAGTACAGGGTAACTCCGCCTTTCATATGTGTGCGTTGTGTATAAGCCAGCAAGGAGCAATAAACAGTGAATTGGAGTACTACGAAAATTGCATGAAAATTTTGCTCGTGCGTGTCACAAGCCTTCAGACCATGGAAAAATTGCCCAAAGATGCGCTACAGATGGCGATCAATGCGAGAAATGACCGTGGCGAAACCATACTTCATATTCTTGCTCGCAGTAACATCTCCGTCAAGACTGTCAAGTACCTTCTGTCAGATTACAAAGAGGTCGTTAACAAGTTTACGAAAAACCATGAAGGTAAAACCCCTCTAGATATTGCTCGGGACCGTAAAGCAGACCTCGTAGAGAAAGAATTGGAGGAGGAAATAGTTGAAAAACTGGTGCGAAATAATCCTGATTTGTACCAGCTATACACTGAGGATACACAGCAAGTTTCGAGTAGTGCTTCATTCTCTACTAACAGCAACGAGAACAATGATCGCACGGCTCAAAACAGACAAGATAAAGATAGTTCTGGCGGATATTCGCTTCGTGAGGGTAGCCTTCTGAGGAGAGAAGGACTTTATCGTGATTCGTCACAGTGGAAAGCTTCCTTCGATGACAACCTCTCCCACGAACGGCCGTCTTTGTGTTCACCTCCTCTTCTCGATGCTATGCCAGTATCTCATCCCGAGATTTCTGCGTCAACCTCTGCAAGCAGTTCCGTTAACGATAACCGTTCTAATTCTCTTGAGGCGTCTCATAGCGTGCTAACAGATGCTGGGCAAGATAGCTGTGTTCCTGTCGTTGTCGAAAACAGCGTCTTCATACATTTCGAGGACGACGAAACAGATGATGAAGAACTGACCAGTAACACCGTTGAGGTGAATTGCGCCGTTGATGGCGATGTGTTATCTCCATCAGCGGCGGCAACTGAACTCTACATTTCAAATTCGTTGCATGAAAGATGTTCTCAGATGTCCCAATCTGTGTTATCAGTGGAGGAGAGTGAGGATGTCCCCGAAACTGAACGCTCTTTTATGACGTCAGAAGATGGTGACACGTGTACCCCTCATTCCGAGTCATCGGTAGCACGTGAGAATGGTGAGTGCAGCTCCCTCGCAAAAGTCATTCGCCAAGAGAGCGACGTTGCAAGCATGTTGGTGGCGAGGCTTCAAGATAAAAAGGAGCAAAATCGGGTTGAGTTACGAAGGGCACAGAGAGACCTCACAACGAAACAAGAGATAGAAAAACAAGCAAGCTGTACTTTGGTGCAGCTAAGAGCAGAATTAAAAAATCTTAGCACACAAAAAGAGGACTTGGAGCGCAGAAAACAAGAGTTGTTGGAAGAGCTCAAAAGTACCGAGCAAAACATTGGTCAGCTTCAAGAGGAATCACTTCGACTACAATCAAGGGTGGATGAACAAACTCGAGTCACTCAGAACGTCAAGACAGAACGACAGAAAGCGAGTGAAGCTTGTGTTACTCTGAAACGAAAATTCACCGAATATAGTGAAGCATTGAGTGATATTTGTTTCTCTTGTGATGGTCCAAAAGCTAAAGAGGAACGCACTGACGATGGATGACACTATATCTTAATAATACTGGGCTAAAACTCATTTCGACAAACCGCGTCCGCGTCGACGTAATTAAATCTTTGAAACTCGTTTGACTGGTGTAAAATAGTCAAAGTAGGAATGCCTTCCACCGCAGCTCCGGCGCTCGCCGTGCTCAGTGTCCATGTTTAACCGAGACAAAAGAATATTTTTGCATAAAAATAGAGTTCAATTGCCGGTTGATAAGTTTGGGAGATCAACATGGCTGCCTTATGCATGTTTACGTAAAAATGTCTTGTTTCACCACCAAGCCTCGCTTTCAACGCGTAACCACAGTCAGAATTACTTTGATGCATTCACAAAAGCAGTGCAGGTGAAAAATAGTTTCCTCGCTAAATATTGGAAAGTTTTGACAAGTTTGAAAATAATTTTTCAGAAGCGAGGCTTGGTGGTGAAAGTTGGCACTCTAACGTAATAATGCATCAGGCGTATTGCAAACTCTCGACCCAGAGCCGCCTGGTCGTTTTAGCCGCTGTAGGCTGGGTTTGATCCTCGTGCACAGCCTACAGCGGCTTTGAGGGATAGGCGGCTCTGGGGACGAGAATGCCAATACAAACGATAAACTATACCTAAGCGAGCTAGTAAGCAAGTAAGTAATTCACCACGTTACAAGGGCATAAAATTACACTAAAAATTAAAACTTCACAGGGACTTTGTTCAGTGAGCAATTTCCCTAGACGTCGCTATAAGTTTATCGATGTGAACTCCTAGAGATTCACTTCTAATATAAATTCGGTTTGAGCCGTATCTAGCGTAAGTTTATTTGGAACCAGACTCTTGCTTATAATTATGCCCTAACTGGTCTGAATTGAATGCATGTGCCTTATTTCCCGTATTTATGTGGGCGTCTTGTAAGTGTTAGTCGTTGTAGAAGCAAACTCGTTATATACTGTAGTGCGAAAGTTGACCTTTTCGCGGTTAATGACGCCATATTGGTTGAGGGGCAAGGCTAACACGGCTAAAATTAAAGTAAATGTCTGGGATTTTGGCCGACTTTGAACCACCGTAACTCCACTAGAAAGACGAAGATTTCCAATATTTGCCGCTATTTTTAACATCATTCATCCAACAGAAAATTAGGACAGTAAGGGAGGTATAACGTCCGTAATCTTATTTCGCGTCAGTTTGCATAATTTCGCTGTCAAAATACTGCATTCGTAGTTGAGTACAGGGGTTCAAAGTCGGCTAAAATCCCATATACCCACATACCCCATATATCCCATATATCCCATATACCCACCTATGTTAAAGACACTAACAATGCACTCCACATATTTGACTCCTTCAGATTTTATACCGCTACTCCAGGTCATCACTTTCTTTTCACCATGGACGTCAAGTCACTCTACACAGTAATTCCAAACGA
>BLFK01000078.1:567822-575322 GCA_014634185.1 Astreopora myriophthalma | reverse complement strand
TTTTCGGCTCTCCTAACTTCGCTGATAAATTTTCTCGTGTTTATCACAGAGAAAGCAGAACCGCCGGAATTACAACTACGATACTGAGGACATAATTGAAGGCAAACGTACGTTTAGCGTGGAAGAAAAGCTCGCCAGTCCGAAATTTGCCGAGGGTGATTTTGTAAAGAAGTGCAGCGGAGACGGTGGGTCCACCAGGAATTGTTTTGCTCAATAAAAATTGCAGTTATAATCTTTCTTGCTCACTAGAATGCTTTATCATTATAGAATTTACCCTAAAGTATATACAAGAAAATGGTTTCACCTCGCCAATTGTTATTAAAAGCACGGATGGATTAGATATTCGGTATGTGAGCTTAAAGCTAATATATATTTTGTGCAAATTGCACGAACTGCAAACGTGAATTATTCTTTTGCTTGTTCACGGCACGGGTGTTTGTTTCACTATGTCAAATTTCTCAGTTATAGAGCTTCAATTGTCCTAATTTTTCCGACATTTAGGATTCCAAACAAAGATTTTACTGTCGAGGATGTGAAGAATTTTGTGGGTAAGCTTTAATTTGAAATTGTGAACGTCTTCGCTCGGCCATACTGTGTTTCGCTTCAATCGTAAGCGGGTACGTTGATGCGCTTAATGTCGATCATTCTCTTTAGACTACATGTTTGCAATTATTAGGAGCCCGGCGGATAGTGGATGTAATCGATGTCAACACGCAGCAAGCTTTAGAAATGTCGTTGCAGCAATGGGTGAAATATTTCACTAGTGAGGAGAGAGACGAAATTTACAATGTCATAAGCCTGGAGTTCAGCCACACTAAATTGGAGGACTTGGTAGAGCCCCCAGAAGTGGTAAGCTGAATTTTGTGGAGCTTTTTTTTGTGTTTTCAGTATTTCTTATGGCTTAGAGCAAATTAGTTCAACTCCCTCATTTTCCAGTCTTGTTTCGTCAGTGGTTCTTTAAAGTCGTATTCTCGTGATTTTCATTATCATCTGCGTGTATGCATTAAAAGGTAATGTGTATCAGTTAATTCATTAATTGTTGATTTTCATTCAAGTTTTCTCAGCTAAAATCGTCATTCTCTAAACCCTAAGAGGCTGATTCGTATTTTTCGCTTACCATCCCCGCGATTGGAAAAGTAACATTTAACTGGCAAATGCGGATACAGAACTGAAACGTGCTGCTTGAAACGAAATTGCACTTTCCTTAGCGTGCCACCACCACCACCACCATTCGTGCCATGGAGACTGGATAGGGAAGTAAACGCAAGATCCTCCAATTCCTTGACTCCAGTTCACAGCAAGCTGTATGCTAAGGATTTTTCAGTTTTCTATTCACCCGCCCATGAAAAGCAAATGCTTGAAAACAACGGACTTCGTAGAAACCAAAAGCCAGACTTGTAATTTCAAAGATTTCCTCGTTGATTTCATTGTTTTTGAGAGTCACTGTACTAAACTTGTGGATTTTTGGTTTTGTTGAGCTGGAGGGTGGTTTTGATGATAAACGTGTTTTTTTTAAAAATAAAATTGGCAGCGTGAGCAAGATAGAGTTCTGATGACACCCAAAGCAGTTTGCAGTATCAGCAATTCTCGTTCCAAACGATCCCTATCAAAGCCTTAAGAATCAATAAATCCTTTCTTGTCGTTTACATGCTCCTGGATAATGTGGCTTTGAAGTAATTAAAACGTTTTGTCGTCAAGTATAACTTTTTGGGTAATTCATTATCCAGCGGCCATTCTGTTGTGTTGATCGGCACAGTAAGATTGTTCCCTTGTGTTTACGTTTAATCCGAACTGTTTTTTCTCTTTTATCACGATGTATCTGACTATTATCGGAGAAGAAAGGTTTTCTCAGCTTTCTAGCAGATTTTTCATGCTGGAACTCTGAGGTGGTTTTAATTATCGGCACTGAACAGTGCGCGTCTTGTTGCCCTTTATATAGCTATGTAAATATGGCGGCTTGCACCTCTTTGCTAAGTTTGGTGAAGCAAACGAATCCGAGGAAACCAAAATGCAGCAACAGTATTGTTATTATAACACTTTGCTGTCTGTGGCATTGACTTGGCAACATTGTGAGTTTGGCTACACGCTCTCTACACCTTGTTCGTCTTGAGGGTGTTTGTAGCTGTTGATAAGAAACAGAAACGGCGTTGGGGCTTTCCGCTACTCAATGCTGGTGATTAGCGATAAATGTCGAAAAAGTGATGACATTTTAGCGAACTTGTTATTACCGTTCAAATCTAAACTAAAGTGAAAATCTCATTGTTTCTGTGGAAATCGAGAATTTTGCAGCAGATGGTCGTCGAAAACCGCTTGTGAACGGTGGTGCAGAATTGCTGATTTGGTTAGAAACCACATGTACGCGCAGAATTAAGACATCTGTATTTGTTGGCCTAAAACTGCTGCCTGCTGACTTCAAACCGTCCGATCTGTTTAATCTTCTGATCTTGTTTTGCCGAAAATGGAATTATTGGAGGTTTGTGGCCAATTGCAGAAGCAGTAATTACGCAACGTCTGCCTTGTTTTGAAGACCAATGCCACTACATCGTACTCTGTTCTCATATGTGGTCGTATTTTCTCGTCTATCAGGTTTAATTTAGTAGAGGATTGTAATTTCTTGCTATTTTCTAAATCCAGTTGCATATTTTGCACAGAAGTATGGTGAAGTTAGCTGTTCACTTGTAGCCTATGAAACACTTAGCATTTTAGCGGCGTTTTAGCCGAAGTTTTTATTGGTTCTTCCATTCAAATCGGAAATAGAAGAGAACAATGTCATGTTTGGTAATAGGTTAGAAGCAAACTACCTGTAAGTCAAAAAAGGAAACTGAACTTTCACGCCCGCTAGACCAGATTATCTTTGCTCATTTTGAAACAAGATGAATATCAAGGACGCATACCCTTCAAAGACTGATTATTTTTTGCAAAAATATTTACGACAAACTTGCGGTAAACAACAAAAAAAATCGACTCCTCTGACACCCTTACTATAGCTTTGTGTCAGTTTAAAAAGGAGGGAAAGACGTGTCAAATCGTTACAATTGTTTCACGGGGGCTTACTGATCGGTGCGAAAAACGATTCAGTTGTCAATCATGCTGCTTTGGACAGACGATCAGAACTGTTTTGTTAAGTTCTTTTAGTCTTCTTAGGTCCATTACTGGAATTGTGATGCTAAAATTGCAGAAATGCCGGACCATAGATTGCTTACGCTTAATTTGAGATGAAGTTTAATTTTTGTTTTTCTCCTCGCGCGGCTATGTTCAACACGAATGTTGAACAACCATAAATGCAGTTTCATGTCAGAGGTAGAAGGCGAAAATTCCTCACCCAGCGTAGAAGCCATGCTTCAAGCCGTGTGTTACTGTCATTTGTAATCTGAAAAGACTATTGAATTGCGACTACAAAAATCAAAGCTTGTAACTGATCAGTACCGAGTTTCGTGAAGTGGTGTTTACTCCAGTTTTGTGATATAAATTGGAACCAGTGTTGAAGTCTTCAGTCTGCTGAAATCTGTACGTGCCAGATTCATTATCTCGTGCGACCGTTTTTTAAACTGAACAAGGATTGGAGCTTAGGCTGTAACATGCATTTGATTCAGTGGATAAAAATCTTTATTGTGACAACTGGAATGAAAGCTCAGTCGAGCCCGACATAGTGTCTTGATGGTGCTATTCGCTGTTGTGGGAAGTGATAAGCTTTGAACCTTTGTTAAGTTGTGTTAAAACGTTTTGATGCAGCAAACCTCGGGGCGTTCATTAGAATATGCTGAATTCTCCATCGAGCGCCCTCGCAGTAATCTAAAATGCAATCTAGAAATTAAAGTTCCGGTTTTTAGATCATTTTGTGTAAAAGGATCTTCCTGTGTTTCGCTGGTTTTCAGGTCCGAATCATGGACTGGGTGAATGTTGTATGGCCGCAAGATCTCATTGATCAGCAACGTGATTCTACAAACTCCTTGGCAGATATGAAGTACCCCAAAGTGAGAAAGTAAGTTGTTGATTTATTGACAGTTGTACTGGTTGTAACTGCATAATGGTATATACCCTAGTCGCTAAGTACGCCCATGGATAGCTCTCATTTGAAATGATCAAAACAGACAAAATATCTCCACTTTTCAATGGCATCGGAGATGAGGAATTCCAAAGATATTGAAACGTGTAAAGTGAGCCGTATGTTTCGCTATTTACTGCTATAGTTCCCTAGACATTCCTGTTAATTTTTCAGCGAAGATAAAACTGCACGGTTTATATCAACAAGTCTGTTGAAAACGATTGAATTTTTAATGTTTTCCTGCCCAGTTTAGGAACCGATTGGTGCCGGTAAACGCACTTTAGGGAAACCAATCGCTCGGATTTTGTGGAAACTGAATCGCTTGATAGCAAATGTGTGATTTTATCCGAGATGCTAATTTATGAAGTCCGGAGATGAATGCTATCCATTTCTCGTGTTAGTATTGATTTACATACGACTGAAAATAATATATCTATCCAACAACACTATTCCATAAAAAATGATTACTGAACAGTTTGACCATATGAGATTTTAATAGAACACTCTCTTACATACGACCACGTCAGCATGAGATAAGTTTTAATATGTACTTTAATTTGTCAGGCAAAGGATTTGGTGTTTAATATACGTGTACTTGGAGAATGTGTTTATACAATAGAGACAGCTTAGAACATCTCTTCTGCTGCAATTTCACTTCAGCTGTGAAACTGTCCTTATCGATGTGTAGCACTCTTAGAACACTCTTAAAAACCCTTTCATTTCGACGAAGAAGACATCATTACCGTCGTATTAATGTGACAGGAGCAAAGAGCAAAATTCATCGGTGGAATTCTATAAAGGACTAAATACAGGCGTGATTAAAAGTTAACATGTTCTGTCGTGTTTGTTGTTGTAGGAGTGTTAATCGAAGTACATTGGTGTTTTTCTCGCTTTATTTCCATTACATGTTTAGAGACTGCTATTCCTCAATGTCTAGTTTCACTGAGGAACTAGTCTGTTCCTTTCAGTGCCCATTTATATTGTAAACGCTTACCGCGTCCACTTGCGTGACCTCGACAAACAGACGCTTCCTTTATCTATCAGCAATTTTTGTTTTGAGCAATTTTTGTAACATCCATACATTACTAAGGCGCTACGTAGACAGTGATTTTGTAATTTTTTTTATGATTCACGGAGTATGGCACACTGCCATTCTTGCTCAGAACTTTAGTTCTCGAATTTCTTGCATGCGTTGATATGACGGGCATGGTCGAATGCATATTGAAAGCCAAGCTTGTGTTTCATTTACCCAGTGCTTGGTAACTCGGTCTATCCCTAGCACTTTGTAAGAAGAACCATAAATATCTGCTGCGGCATTAACTGATCGCTTCGAACACTTTATTGTTAAGTAAACATGACAAACATGTCGTTTTGGGTAATGGCTGCAGGTACAGAGGAGGTCCTCTTCTTGAACAAGATTGGCAAAGCTTTCTGACTGCCTTACAAAATTTAAACCTCCCTGATTTCTGGATTTGGCTGATGCACTGGTTTTATGCCCTCGTGGAATTATTACACCAGTGCATTAGCCTTTTTTTGAAGTTTCGGAATCAAAGAAAGATTATTTACAACTACCTAATGACCTCTCGATGTATGATTTAATGTGCATTTTAGTGTAACTTGCATTTGTTTATTTATTTATCCTCATGGGGACCCATAAGAAACCCATTTTTTAGTGCTCAACGGACACTTTTAAGCCAGCCTTCTCGGTAGAAAATCAATAGCAAACACCATTGCACTACCTCGAACAATTTAAGGCGCCCCGGCATAGACTGATTAATAACTGACACAAGGCATCTACACCTAAGGCGAACTCGTTTGTTTTTTGTTCAGTTGAATAGGTGACACTCTAGAATTTGCTACAGCAAAACCACCTTAAAGGGAGCAGTGGAAAAAAAAACTGCATTAAAATGAATGACAGTTACTTATTGTGCATGGTGACCTTCTTCAGTTTTATTGGTCAGGAAACCCACAAACAAAAGTTGTAATCAAAGTAACTTGCCTCATGTCTTTGCCTAGGTTGGAGAGGGGTTCATGGCCTTAAAAGGGAATCTAGGTCGTAACTTGTATTCAAGAACGGTAGTTGATTGAATGGGAAGGAAAGCAAACTGATAATCATAAACGAATCGATGTGACAATACAGGACAAAACTGCACAATCACTTATGCCGTATTTTTAAAAGAGGTTCTCGTAGCAATGAAGTTATTTTGGTTCTTTATTCATCGTGTTTGACACTAGGTCAAGTATCACAGTTTCATTTTGTTTTAGACTGAAAACCAAATGGTAGGAAGTAACCACTCTGGGTACCCCTGGATCTCGTTCACCGTGCGGTGCCCCATAGCCTGCTGCCGTGTCTTTTAAGCAAAGACTCGCTCTTGAAACAGCTCCAACACAGTTTTAAATCTGAATGCTCAGAAGCTTGAGTTCTTTAACTTTGGCTATGGGATTTTATCATTTTCTTTTGCAAATGTGAACGGGTATCCTCAGTTTTACAACACGTTAACAGCATTGCACGGGAACACATGATTTCATTCATTCCCGCTGATTGGTATTGTTGATCAATTAACCACCAACTCAAGAGCCAAGACATGGAGGACGACTTACAGTACTGCTGTTTTACGGAAAACTGAGTACTGGTCTGTAGCTTCTAACAGTTGATTTTAAGTAGCATGAGCAATCACACATTGAATCTGACTTGCTCAGTTGCAGCAGAAGTGGTTGTTTGAGCTAATGTTTTATTGTACGATTGTTTAAATGTGCTGCGGGACTGAGTGAGTTAACATCGATCAAATGCCGGCTGTTTCCATGGTGTAACAAACACATGCGAGGCGTACAACACTGGCAACAACAACAAAAAGAAACAATAACATTGACTACTGAACAATACTTCCTCCAGTGTGCGGGTTTGGTACTTCAGGTAGGAACCTGAATGCCTTTAGTTTGTACAGTCAAGTCAGTAATATTGATTCTCTTCTGTGTATCATCCAATGAGGGCACTTATCGTTATTCTGAAAAATGTCATACCCTTCACAAGTCCTACCTTCTTGTGCACCAACAATTTGACTGGAACACTCGAACATCCTCTGATTTCAACATTTATTTTAAAATTCCAGCCATGCTAAATAAACTTAGAGCCACTTTGCATTTCATAAAAAGCAGCAAAGAAGAGAGCAGCTTCAAGGTTGCTGGCAAGCAAATTTTCCGGGAGCCCTTCAGGCTTCCAACATTAAAAGTTAGTAGCCCGATATATATATTTTTTTTCCAGGAGCCCAGAATTAATTAATCACATGATATCATTAACCCAGCCCCCCCCGCCCTCCCCCTGTTGAAGTCAAGTGGTCTGCCTTAGTTATAATTATACGAATGATGGAAACCTGCCACAGATTACTTACGTACCAAAAAACTGGTGTGTGCCTTATTCCAGTAAACCTTGTACTGTATTTATAAACGAAGTGAAA
>BLFK01000078.1:558215-560828 GCA_014634185.1 Astreopora myriophthalma | reverse complement strand
TGACCCCCCCACCCCCCCCCCGAAAAAAAAAGGATTGAAAAAGCAAAAAAATTGGACACTAATTGTCGTTCGTCTGTGTTGTAAACTTAACTTTGTGCTTCATCACTAGGTTCCCCTCAAATTTCGATATCCCTTCTTGGCTCAAATCATGTGGTATGCCGCGGACAAGTACGTACGCCTTTTAGAGAAAGATAAAAGAGAACAGGGCTTAGCGTATACACCGGAGAATGATCACAAAAAACAGCACACGATAACGCTCGGGACAAAGGATATGGCGAGTGCCAAAGAAAGATCCACCAGCAAACGGGCGACAAAAACTGATGACGAAGAAAAGAGAGAAGAAGCTAATTCGCCGGCGATAAGAGAGGGCGTCGAAGGCGAAGCAAAGGAGACACCGGTCCGTCGCCGATCAAGTCGAGTTGCGAAGAATGAGGCGATCGCCAGACAGGCTCTTGAGAAAGAAGAAAGAGAGAGAGCTGTAAAGAAAGAGGAGAGTGAAGGATGTAGTGGTAAGAAGAAAACTGCGACAAAAAGTAACGATATCGAAGCTAAAATGGATGTGGATGGTGGACATCATGATGTGGATGACGAGAACGAAAAAGATGTTTCCGAAGAGAATGAAGAGGGAGAAGAGAAAGAGCCCTGGCGTGCCGTCTATCTCACACGGTTTGAAGTCGATGGCTTGAATAAGTTGATAGAAAAACTAAGGAATTGGCCTCAGGCTAAGAAGAGTGTTCCATCAAGTTTGGAAGATCCTTGTGGACTTTTGGACAGATTGGAGGTTTGTGTTTCGGAATACCCCTTGAAGAGTATTTTAATTAAAATTAACAATTAGCCAGCAAGGGCTACGGGTCAATAGCCCATGACGCGAAGCCGAATGGGCTATTGACCCGTGGCCCTTGAGGGCGAAGGGTCTAATTGTTTTAGTATCACCCAACTAGTTGGACAGAAAAGACAATAATAAAGTTAGCAAATGCAGGTTGAAGAAATATTTATGTGGGAATAAAACGAAAGAAAGCGTCACGCTTTTCGCTACACGAGGACTATTACTAATAGTCCTCTAGTAGCGTAGCCAATGAAAATGCTGGATTTGCATTAGTCCACTAGTTGGGTGATACTAACTAAATTAAATTATAATATTCCAAGCTACATTTATTCAGTTTCGGAATCGATGTTCGCTCTGTTTCTTTGTCGCAGAGTTAATTGCCCGAGAATTCCTCGAGAATTGTTGTCTTCTCTTAGCCCCTTTAATGAAAATCTCATTAAGACTGCACAATTACGACTCCCGTTAGAGAGAAAAGTACTACGAAGAGCTTTTGTTTGAATGATGATACGTGTGGATTTCATTGCCTGCTAAACAGCCTAACAAGCATGTGCCAGATCAGAAAAAATGCGACGATCATGACCTTTGCCTACATTCTTGGACATTTCAGATGAAAATACGACCACCTCTGCTCCCGAGTTCAATGATAAAAAATGGTGCGCATTGGTTTGCGCGCAGATTCATCCTTGATTTTGGGGGAGGAGGGCCCGTTTCTTCTTCTTCTTTTTTTTCCTTTTGGTCCAAGATTGTAGCTGCATGTGGAGGTGTTGTGAAACCAACCAACTGATTGGGCCGCCTGTGGCTGCTGTCGTTTTGCACCGTGAATGTTTTATCCAAACGCTTTTATAAATGAAGAATTTAAAGCACTAAAGTTTAAAACTTTTCACACGGTAGTGCTGTGACGTAATTCTTGCTCTTAAGCAAGAGACAAGTCAACTGAAAATGATCTTTTACGTGTTATATAATTTCCCTTACATTTGTTAATATTTGAACTGGTAATTATCAACTTTTCCAGTAGAGCTTCTTTTGCAGCGTTAATTTATGCGTATAAGTAGTGCCCTTTCACAAAAGGTTGAGAATCTTTTTCACCTCGAGTATAACTGGTTTAATAAAAACTTTTGGACTTCGTTTAGGAGCTGGTTGAACTGCATCGAGAAGATGATCCAACGATAGCTGCTTCGGGGCTGCAGCATCTGTTACAGATTGATAAACCGACACAGGTAATGCCTTTGGATAAACAAACTCTACTTGATGTGTCTTCGAGTGCTGTTGGTCGAGTTTCGTTGGACAAAAAGTTGACGTGCTGCTGTTCGAGAGATGTCTAACATTCAGTATTCAAATAAACAAATACAGCTCCAGCGCACGACAATCAAAGGTTAAAAAAGCCTTGTGAATTTAACTAGAGGCGTTTGCATGCCCTCTCAATTGTGGAATATAGTTGATATTTCAGACTTTTCAGTGGTCACATATTGCATACCGTGGTGCATTTTAAACAATAGCCGGCCTAAGATGTTTGATGGATTTTTACGCACCTACACACATAGTCTTTTTATATTTTGTACAGAAAAAGCCGGCTGCTAAAAAGTGTGGTCCAAGGGGACCAATGATTGGTACAAAGGTCGGCCCAGGAATTAGGCGCCGACGGACGCGGTGCGGCCTGTGTGAAAACTGCCAACGAGAAGACTGTGGCGAGTGCAAAACGTGTAGAGATATGAAGAAGTTTGGAGGACCTGGAAGAATGAAACAGTCCTGTCAAATGCGAGCTTGTACCGATGTAAGTGCAGTCATCA
>BLFK01000078.1:540715-553215 GCA_014634185.1 Astreopora myriophthalma | reverse complement strand
CTGCTATCATCAATATCCGGTGACCGTTCGCCTTCCACGATGAAGAGGGTCTTGTACGTCCGTTGGAGGGATGACTCTTAAGGCAAAAAAAAAAGAAAAAAAAAATCTTAAAACTCACCTCGAAATTCGTTTTCCTAATCGACAGGATGACTGTACAGAGAAACGTTCGTCTCAGAAAGCAATCGGGACCGTGACGGCACCGTTAAGTATGTCAGAGTGATTTATTGGAACCGCTGTTTATTGACTGTACTGCCTGACTTCGCTTAACTGGCAAATTTGGAACCCTCCTGCGTGTGACATCGTTTTGTCCAGCCGAACCTCCAAGATGTCTTCCTCATCTCAGTGTTCCTCCTAAACCTTATAAGTGGTCTAGCTTCTCTAGTTTGTTACAACACCTTTTGTGATCGCACGTAGCCAGACCGGTCAGGCCTGTGTTGCGAGGCTCGGGAAAATAACTTGATCGAGAGCTTCTTGCAATACATATACTTAAATAAATTACCCTCGCACATAGCCTTTTTCAAGAGCTCTGTTGAAGGAAAGCGTACTAAAGAACGTAGGTAGTTTTCAATCGCTGCGAGATGTGCGTCAGGACTCTCAATACCTACCACAGTTTAGGTTAGGATGATTTTGTTTTGTTTGTTCAATTTTTTAAGTCACCCTCCCTCCGTCCGCTTTCCACCATCGTATCTCGTGGAACAGGCTGTGCGCCCAGTATGCAGATACCACGCAGCTGTTTACAACCTCCAACTTCATTGGATCTGGTTAGGACGCAGCTCTATTGTTTTTAGGGTTAGGGTTCATTGTTTCTGTTGTTTGTTTGAATGCTTCTATTGTTTTTTGAGCCAATCGCGCGGGCTATTGCAGTATGCGTTGAATACTGTTGACAAAGGCCGTCATTTCGTCACTGTCGTGTGAGACAGCATCGAGTCGGTTCTTCAGACCTGATCTACAACCGTCCTTGAGTCTGAGCGCGGGCGTTAAGTGTATTTATTCGGTTTGGTTCAGTGGTGAGATACATTGGCTGGATCTTAGTCTTGCTTTCGTTCAGTGCACGGAAACAACAAAATTGCACGACAGGTTTCTCCTGGAGTCAGTATTTATGCGTATGTCTCGTTACACATGATACACATTACGGCACACTTGTCCATCACTTTTCTCGAGCTATGATGTAGCATGCCTAGCCAAGTGGTGCCGTGACACGGATTGCTCAGTTTCACCTTAGTACACGACATTTTAGTAAGCACATAGAAGTTTAAAGTTTTTCAGAGCTAGTCTGCCGCTTTTATTGACAGTATCCATCGTCGCACTAACCCTAACGACACTATTCTGTACTTAATGATAAAGTATGGAGCGTCCGATAACAAGTTTTTCGACTTGCCACTGAAGCAGTTGACAATTCATGTTTTTGTTCCTTGCCTTAGAGTTCCTTTTAATTCTTCTTTCACTTTGCTTGCAGAAGAACAAAATGGACAGCGAGTCCTCAGACGAAGAAAGTGACATTTCACTAGCTGCTGGTAGTGATGAAGTAGCTGCTTCGCGCACGCGCCGTACTGTTGCTGTTCCCAAGCCTCCACCTGGTCCTCCTCCGGAGGTGCGACCAAAGCGTGTGGTCCGCCCGTGTCCAGTTTCTGCGCCGCCCCAGTCTTTTCCGTTAGAAAACGGCCAAAGTCACGTGGTGGATAGACAGTTATGGCTCATGGTGTTTAGCTTTCTCTCGCAGCCTGAGCTTTGCGTGTGCATGCGCGTATGCCACACATGGAACCGCTGGTGTATGGATCGGCGTCTCTGGTCGGTGATTGACCTCTCAGAGAAGAGAATTGTGAAACCTGCCGCTCTCCAGGGAATTGTTCGACGCCAGCCAACCACACTTAATCTTAGCTGGACAAACGTTTCTTTTCAGCAATTAAAATGGCTCTTGAACCGCTTACCCAGAATCCGGGAACTTTACTTGAGTGGCACAACAGAGGCCACTGTGTATGCTCTCTCTTCTGTCATCTGCCCGCGGCTCAGAGTCCTAGGTCTGAGTTGGTCCGTGGGAATGACGGATTCCTTGCTGAAAGAGCTTGTCTTACCTGTTTCCGACTCACGCTTGGGTCCAGGGGAGACCAGAAGCCCATTTTTAAGGTTGTCTACTTTATTCCTTTCCGGGTGTGACGTGACTGGAGCAACTCTTCGCTTGTTGGTTCAACATTGCCCTGACTTGCGCAAACTGGATTTGAGCTTCTGTCCAGGATTAACCGATCAAGATATTGAAAGCGTTTGCGGCCAAGCTTTGATTAACGAGTTTCTTCTCAGTGGCTGTCCTAAACTATCTGACAAGTCCTTATCCTTTTTGAAGCTTTTTCCGACCATTTCTCGTCTTGATCTTCGCTCTTGCAGTGGTGTCACGCCTGATGCTGTCCAAGAATTTGTAAAAACTCGCAAGGATCTTCTCAAAATTGTGGAGGGCAAACTTATTGTGAACAAGTAATTTAGGCTGCGAGGTGAATAAATGCCTCTTGTTTAGCCGGCTGAAAATGCCACTCTTTCGCAAGACCTGGCGCATACAGTACAAACGTTCATTCTTGCAGCATTCGCAAAAGTAATCTTCTGCCGTGTGTTTCCCTCTCTCCGTTCCCCCGTTTACGACAAGCTCAAAACTCGCAAGGAATGACAACTTTTACTTGAATGACGGTATAGATTGGCCTTACTCCAGAATGAGAATACGACGGTTTACTTCTAAAAATCACCCTAGGAGAATTGTGATGTTATTGGAATTCAGCATAGCCGCCTGACAAAATGTTAAATTTATCTCCAAAGAAAAATCGAGAGGTTATTCCGTTTATTGTTACTCCAGAATACGGCCAATCGAATGCACCCTTAGCATTTACCGTGCTATTTTAGTAAAGTAGTTGCACTAGACTGATTGTTAGCACACATTTGCCGTTCACTATAGTGAGCTTAGGGCATTTGAATTTGCGAAAACACCAAATTGACTTCATCAGTTATTCCATTTTGCTGAATTAAAGATCATGCATAAAGAAAGGGACGTTGCTCAAGTGAAGGTTATAAGTGAATCCCATTTGGCGTGGAACTCTTTATCCACAAAATTTACTGTCTGGCATAATTGAAGTCATAGTATTAAATTTTGATAATCCTGAGTTATATTGCTACAATCGATTTTAATGCCGTCGACTTTTGAAAGTCACATTTTTGTAAAACTGAATGGTCTAAAAAATTCGAAGTTTTAACGGTTGTAAATAGGGCGTTGGAATATGTTAATAAAGAAACAGTTTTGTGCTTTGTTTCAACTTATTACAGTTGATCTGATTAAGGAGGCTTGAACGGGTTTCCTACAGTTACATAGACTGGTCATCGTTTTCACATGACGTCATGGGGGCCATATTGGTGTACCTAAACAAAGAAATGGTGGCCATTTTGGTGTCCCAAAACAGTCCTGGGGGAATTTAACTCCATTTTTATGCAAATATTACCTTTCCTTTCAGTCAATTAATATGGCCGCTGGTCACGTGAGTGAAAACGTTCTGTTCACGTCAGAACAATCAGTTATTAATTAATTCCTATTGAATACATATTTGAAAAACGTAGTCTTTGTGTCTTCCGTATGTTACGCAAAGATTTTTGGTACGCACTGGAGTACACGGAGTGTACGCAAGCGCATTCTAAAAATGATAGAATGGCAAAGAAAGCGCCATTTCCAGTCTATGTAACTGTAACCTGTATGAAATAGTTTGTTTCAGTTTGTTTCTTGAGTATGCAATGAACAAGTTATTTTTGTTATTCATTGTCAGGTGCGTAGTACAAGTTAATAGAGTGGTTTTCAGTTGAGTGTCAAGAAAAACAAAACACTTGAGACCGCGTTTGATTGAATGAATTCCCTCAGCGAGGAACACAATTTTATCCTCTAATTTAGTTCCTCTTCTATATGCCTTGGAGTTACCATCGATGATAAGCTGTCTTGGGCCAGGCAGTCTGTTTCCACATCTTTTAGTTCTAAAGTTAAAATGTTAAGAGTTAGCTTTTTATCCAGAGCCTCACTAGAAACAATTTATTATAAAACAGTTATTCCAAGTGTGCTTTATGGCTTAGCTGTGTGGGGTTCTTGCTCGGATCATTTATTGAAAGAGCTGGAACAGATACATCTAAGAGCTGCCAGACTTATTATCTATATAAGCTGCAGGGAGACATGTAAGATGAAACTACTCTTAAATGCTAAATGGATCCCGTTAAAGTATTTCTATTGTTTCCGCGTTCTCACTATTGTTCATAAAGCTTTTTATAATCTAGATTTGGATGAGATAAATAGACTAGTTGTTAAGACCTCTTCCAATTATACCCTTACGAATTCTCTAAATATTGATGTATCTAGACCAAGGACCGAACTGGGACGTACATCATTTACACATAGAGCAGCAGTCGCTTGGAACACGCTACGGGATGTCATTAAACAACATTACAACCAAGAGACCTTTAAAAGGAAAATCAAATCGATTAAAAATATAATAAGGGACATCAATTTTAGTAAAGAGTGCTCTGTAATGTATAATAAAGACTCAAATTTTAGGTGTTTTAAAATTTTTAGCTCTACAATTCATGTAATTTAATTAGATATTTTAAAATCTATTTTATTGTTCATATATTTTTATATTTATTCTTATTTAATTGTTGTGCTATAGGTAGATAGCAGGTCCACATCAGCTATATAGTTGCCTACCTTCTTAACCTGCTTTATCAAATGTGTGTCTTCTCCCTGCTAAAGTTAAACACGAAAACTGCCCCCACTGTTTTAAGAAACATTTAGCACTTGAAATATTTCTCAGCTTGTCATATTGTAATGAAGATCTTCTTTCAACTAGACACTAATTTTTTAACGCTGGAATATCGCAAAGGGACTGCTGACGCCCCTAGGGTGGGGTAGATATATAAACAATACCCTCCATTTGGCGCGAAAATATGCTCGGATATTTGTCCGCGGACATTATCTGTTCCGAGAAGCGAACAGTTTTCCGAGAGCGAAGCTCGAGGAACAGATAATGTCCAAGGACAAATATCCAAGCATATTTTTAAAGCCAAATTGAGGCTAGTGTGTTTATTATCCTTCAAATATTTTCGCGGTTTGAAGTTTTGGAAAGTGGGGAATATCACTTGGGGAGTATTCTCGGATAATCCCCAGTATTCGGTCACGTGACGCATTTAGACCAATCGCGTGCGAGCGAAAATATTTGATGGATTATAAGATATGATAAAGGGGCGGAGATGCACGTCGGAAATTTTGAATTTATTTTGACCCCTTAGAGAGACCATTTTAACCTGGCTTTCATCGCCACCGAGATTTTGTTTACTACAAGAGAAAATGAAGAGGGAAGAGAGGGCATCCCCCATACATGCCCCCTTTCCCATAGGTAATTTCTCAAGTTATTTTTAGATTGACTCTCACCCTGTACAGATCCCAAGGGGATTATGCAACATCCAATCATATGGTGGGAATGTGCTCTGAGCGTGGGCTATCCACGCGGAACACATTCCCGCCATGATTGGCCTTTGCAGAATCCCCTTGGGATCTATACAGCGTGGGAGTCGATCTAAAAATAACTTCAGACATACTACCTATGGAAAAGGACACGTATCGGGGATGCCCTGTCTTCTCCCTTTTCTTTCTATGTATATATTTTTTATATTTCTTTGCGTGCAACGCTAATGGAGACATTAACGGCTAAATATAATGGCGTTTTTCCCAGAACTCTGTAAGTGAGACCAAAATCCGAAACTTACACCCCTAAGCGAGACGACGAGCATCCCGGTCCATTTCATACGCTAGTTCCCCCCATCCCCTGGGGGGTTCACAGAAAGCCACGGAAGCGCCCTGCAGCTTTGGAGCATTTGTACACTATATTATGTGATACATGAGGTATCTACTCAAGAACAGCGCTCAATCGTCATGGCGTCCGCTTTTTACATAGCAAAAAGCCATAACATTCCAAGGCGTTTTTGACAAACTAGGTTTCACCTGTCCATAAATGCTGTCAAAATAACATGAAGCATCCTGATGAAGAGTCTGGGCAAAATCTAACGGTTAGAAGACTCTTTCTAACACGCGGAAAACTGAAAGCATCAAGTCGCACTTCGGCTTTGATGTCAGGATTTGCAATGGTAAGACAAGGTCCAGGTTAATTGTTTTCTTTATTTTAAGTCTTGCTGATGTGGGGGTGTTTCGGGAGCAATTTCAGAATACCCGGCCACTTAAGAGCAGAACTAAAAACTACTGGTCCCGCACTCCCGTAGTCGAAGGATAAAAAGAACGAGGAATAGTATTCTTTTTACATTGACCAATGCAAGTAATCATTTCGTGCAAGGCTAATAAAATGACTGCTCCCGCAGTCCCGTAGTCGAATGCAGAGATGCCAAACGTCTGGAGATCTAAAATCTGGAGATTTTTTTTTCATCAGGACCCCAACCTCCCTCCCCCCTTCCCTTAGGCGCAACCCACCAGACAGAGGCGTGAGAACATTTATGTCGAGAATTTTTATTGGTTAAACGGAGATCCATCAGACAGTCATTTATATGGCCGTGACAATTACAAACGATTAAATAATGCCTTTTTGTTTAGTTTCTGTCCACGTACTTGTGTTTTGATAGTCAGAAATGCATTAAGAAACGGTGAAGAGATTGAAAATATTTGAGATTTGGGGATGTGATTTGAGTCTACAGTGGAGCAAAATCTTAAAAGGTTAAAAGTCGTTTTTATCTGGGAGATTTGATTTCCTGTACGGGAGACCGGGAGATTTGTTCTGTATCCAGGAGACTCCCGGATAATCCAGGAGAGTTGGCATAAGTGTGAACGATGTGTTGACAACTGTGGCACTGTGGGAGCAGTATTTGAAGACGAATATTTAAGGGACCAGGTATTCTGAAATTTAGCGGCGGGTCTAAAACACAGGTCAAGTCAGGTCAGGTTGCAGGTCAGGTCAGATCAATAGGAAGAATAATTTTTCTGCCATGGAAAAACATGAAATCAAAGTTAAATGAAATAAATCATGGCAGTACCCAGAAGTGCTGTCAGCACCCTCTGAGCACATGCTGAAAAGCCAGGGAAATGCAATGGTGGATTCAAGCGAAGAGAACAAAGTGGGAAGCAATTTGCACCTGAGATTCATTGTTTTTGTTCTGCTGAAACGGGTTTAATTGCATACAGCCATATTCTCAAGCTCAAAGTGAACAATGCAGCGCTTTCTTAGAGATCCTTGCTCGTATCCCGTTAGCTTCAAATTAGGTGGGTGAGGTACTTTCAGTTACTGAAGACATCTTCGCCTGTAGTATACGAATGCCAATAGGAGCCGTTGTGTCAAAAATATCTGGAATTCCTGGAAGTACTACATGCCTGTTAAAGGATCAAACATTCTCATCCAATATTGTGCCCAAGCTACGTTAGCCAGGGTGGGTAAACGATCACCCCCAAACTCATGGACATTTTTTTATTATTATTCATTATACCATACATAGATCTCAATTTACAACTAATATATCAATCATTGTTGTAAAATAAGTGGTGGTTAGTGATGTAGTTATCAGTTTGTGTACTATCAGAATGTTGGTTGTTGTGGCAGAACAAATTAACATACCATACAAAAGAGGAGAGGCTGACCTTGACACATATCTAACGCATTAACCACAATCACTATAGAGCCAGAAAACAATTTACAGAGAAGACGATAAATTGAGAGAAGAGAATTCCACTTCTTTACAAACTTATTTTCTTGGTTAGCAGTCACAGCGATGTACTTTTCAACTCTTTGTCATTTTGTAGTTTTGAAATAAATGCTACTTTCACTTCAAAATTCTTATCACATAATGATTTCCTCATCTGATTGTGACTTTTCCATCTGTTATGTCACCACTTTCAACATGCATGACGTGTAGTATGACTTAGACAACCAATATTTTAAAAATGTCTCAGAGAAGCTTGCCCCCAGAGCCACTGGCCCTACATTTTCAACCCATTGGTGCTTGTTTATATCACAAGCGTTGTTTCCCACAACTGATAGTTAACTTCAGACAGTTTGCTGGTGGATGTGGCTTTATGATATTAAGAAGTCAGTTTAATTTCAGGTGGCAATGGTTGAGCTTCAAGTGGAAGATGGCATCCCAGATGGACTTTTGATAGCATTCAGTGTCATGACTACAGTTCTTATCTCAGTACATGTTTTTGCACTCATGATATCTGTTTGCATTTTGCCAAACATTGATGGCATCACAAATATCCATCAACAGGGAACCCAAATGGTAAAAGACTCACCACACGAGAAACTTCACATGCACATAGAAATTGCATGGATATTCTCCACAGGTCTTGGAACACTGCTCTTTTTAGCAGAGATAGCCATTTTGTCTTGGGTCAAGTTTTACTTGTACAGTAAACCGGCGGCTGTTGCAGCATCAGTTGTACTAGTTCCAGTGTGCATTGTGTTTATTTGGTTTGCCATTCATTTTTACCGGACACTGGTTCAACACAAGTATGAACGATCTTTTCAGGGTGTTGAGGAACTCCAACAGATCGCAAACCAGTTACACACTGAGGGAGGAACTGCACCGAGTACTCCTTTGCCAAGCCCACTAACAAATCAAAGGGTGTAAATTGAATGAACGAGTGGTCCCAATCATTCAGGCATTGATCGCTTTAATTACGAAACGGTGACCAAATTCCAAGCAAATTATGGTGCTAGGGTTCTCCAGTGAAATGGCATAAGCTATATGCCATGAATTAGGGTACAGATGCAATTTTTTAGGCTTGTTATCATTGAACTGACATTTCATTTCATGAATGGAGTGCATTTTTTGCTTGGAATTTGGGCTCAAGTTCCCATATGGGGTTGATACATGATGCAGGTCACAGGTCATTGTTTTGTGGGAAACAAGAGCTTAATATATTGCTGTCATATTGGATTAATCAGACTGGTAAGAGTGGAAAATGTAGCTGAGGGGTTAGTCACAAAACAGAAAATTGATGAAGGGGGAGCAGAAAGGGAAGAAAAAATTCTCTTCCCACTGCCCCTTATAACTTGCTCGATCCCCTTATATTTTGGAAGTCCAAAGATGGGGGTCTTTCTGCAGGTACTGGAAAGCTTTGTATTTTTGGTAACTTGGGAATAGTCTTTATTTGGAGTTGTTTTGTTTCCTGTCTTTTATTTCTTTTGTTTTACGTAAGCTTACGTAATCTGTGCTCCAGTACTCACAGAAGGTGCCAAAGATGGTGGCCCAATAGTCTTTTTACAGCACTTTCCCTCAAAACACCTGTTCTGCAGGCGACAAAGTATGGTTTGCATTTAATTAGTGTGGTATATATTTTGAGGAAAAGAAGAGTTACAGCATTGTGAAATAGATTATTATTAACAATATACATTGTGAAATAGATTATTAACAATATACATTAGGTAAGTTTGTAAATGATTATTGAGTTTGATGTACAAAAATATTTTTGACAAGGTGGCCATACATTGAAGCAAATGTGCATACATGTAAGGAAATCAAAGGCTTACATACACAAGTCATCATATTATTTACAGCTAATAAAGGTTGAAGATGTCTACAAGCATATATTTTTTGCTGTGTTAATCAAGAGGATGGCCTGCCAAACTCTCAGGGTAGAATCTAAATGGGAGTGTGCATCTCTCTGTGGGAATTGTTACAATATTATCAGTGAATCTATTCAAGACATGTATTGGTTGACCACAATCTGATAGCCAACAAGTTCTGTGTGTTAAGGAGATTCTACATGTATTAGGCTCAACTAAGCGAGTCTGCCTTAATGAAGCCCATTCCACAAACTATTTGGTGGAATTTCTTGGCATGTGTTATGAAAATGTAGATAATTCCTTCTAGCAGTTAGTGTTTCACTCTAGAGATTATTCTCCATTCATCTTTGGCTTAACATCCACGTTATTCCATAAATAAACTTAAAGACAACATAATCTGTAAAAATAATAATGCTATGGTTGATCACCCAGAAATGTATCTTCAGCTTCTTTGGCTACTCCTTTCGTGTCTTGAAGCTTGCACTAGATGAAGACAAAACAAAACAAAAAAGAGAAAATGGACTGCCTGTTTGAATCCCAACATTTGGGCACAAAATATTATTCTGACTTGTTGCCAAGAAGAACAAACCTCTGGTAAAGGATATGTTGTTGGCTTTGGTGCTTCGTGTCGACCAAAATCTTCCACAGTTCCACACTTTGGAATGTCATCACACCACACACCGGTGTACATCTGCCCACGATCAAGGTAAAAGAACTTTCCCTTGCCATGTTTTTTGTCATCTTTCCATTGGCCTTCATAACGATTTTCATTTGCTGTTTAGAAGATAATTTCGTGATCAACTACTATTTTTCACATGAGCATTTGAATCACTTACAATGAAAACATGTATCCAGTGCCATTTTAGATTATGGTGCTGTCATCCTCTGAAAACTGTTAACACATGAAATATTTCAGTCCTTTGCAACTCTTTGATTGTCATCCCTGGGCTAAGTTGTTTGAAGCAGGGTTAGTGCTAACCTCGGGTTAAGTCTGATTAAATCCTACAGGTTTCCATGGTATTAATCCCGGGTTAGCACTTAAACCTTGCTTTGCATAACTCGGCCCTGGTGAGCATCATGGTACCACAAGCTCTGAGGAAGTGAAGAAATCCCTGCCACTCCAAAGTTATGGATTTACCAGCTATGTTTTCCATTGGTGGGAAAATGGTTGTTCACATACATACTGGTGCAGACTTATTTTGACAATTTATGCTACGCTAGTTTCAAGGAACATTAATTTAAAGTATAATAATCATACAGTCCCATATGCATGTATGTATAATATAGGGCAGATAGAGCAGTGTTCTTCAAAGTGAAGTTAGTGCTAACCCTGGGCTGACTCTGATTAAAACCTATTGGTTGTCATGGTACTTGTCTTAGTTTGGCACTAACCCCCTTGCTTTGAACAACTTGGCCCAGGTGAGTACATGTACCAGTAGTTACCTAGCCTCAGCATTCCTTCCCCATTTCTCAAGTTATCATACCACTCGCCCTCGTAAACTGAACCATCGGCATAATACATTCTCCCCCAGCCACTACGCTTGTCAGCATACCACTCTCCTTCATAGTATTCATTGTATGAGTAGAAGTTAGTTCCATATCCCTGGAAACAGAAAACAATGAATGCAGGGGTTTCAAGATGCTGTCCTTGTATGTCAAGTAGCTTCCTGACTGTATCATAAGAACAAGCAGACCGCCTGCCATTATTGTAACAAGGACTTTAATGCTAATAAAATTAAGAGAATATAATAATTCTACTGATGTCTGACTTGTTGGAAAGGGAGATGGCTCAGGGACAGCACATCATTGTCAAGTGCTTACCTCTGTGTGTATGAGTGGCACACGCTTGGTTCCCTGACCTGGTGCCATGTGTCAGTACAGTTTTTTTGGTTGAATTTCACAATAAATTATTATCTGCTGAGCTTTGTTTTCATGTACTCTGACCAAATTATATTTCCAAATTCCAATTTGACCTAGAAAGTACAGACTTTGGAATGAGTTCTTGTGAGATCGTGGGAGTCACACAGAGTTTTAGATTTGGTAGATCCTCTATGAGTATGTTTTTCTTTTTTAATGTCTTGCTCACATAGTGAGCTATAATGGTTTCATGAAGACTGAAATATATTTGTTAAGTATCAGGCACTTACATGTCTTTTGTCATTTTTCCACCCTCCAGAGTACACTTTTCTGTATCCAGTTCCCTCTGAAACACTGTATGTACCAAAGCCACATCGACGGTCATCTTTCCAGTCTCCATCATAAATAGCTCCAGACTTCTTCCACATCATGGTACCCTTCCCTTTCAAAAAAAAAATAAAAAATTAAAGGGGCAATGTCATGGGGTTTATCAAGACTTTTGTCCAGAGTTTAGACTATTTCATAATAACTATTTCCAGAAATAAGTGAATCTAGAGCAAGAGAATGAGCCACAAGTTATATGAGGAAACCTTGAAAACGCCGGCCCAACGTTTTCAAGTTTAAACCCATCTCTATCTTGGCCATTTGCTGCTAAAACATCTATAAACAGTTTCTGTGCGTCACATTACCCTTTTACAGGAATTGCTGCTCGCATAAGCCAAAAAGTGTCCATCAGATTTTCAATAGACCTGCTATTAAAATAGCGTGATATTGCCCCTTTAAGACAATAAAACAGTTATAGGAACTTCCATAGCATTTGGGTTCTTAACTCAAGTGTCCACTGTTGATAGAACCGTATAGAAAGATATGGCGTCCGATATCTGTTGAATCAAGGCTGGTCTTTGACACTTTTTCATGCTATTGTGTGTTGACATATTTGTACAGATGGATAGGGAATGGCTAGTAAATATTAATAACTTTATTTAACGTCGAAAAGCGTAGGGAGTGGTTGCCCAGTCTCCCGAGCCAGGGGCTCATGTATGAAACGCTCAACATGTCACAAACCCAAGAATG
>BLFK01000078.1:518215-535715 GCA_014634185.1 Astreopora myriophthalma | reverse complement strand
TATTTATTGTAGGTGGCAAAATTGTGGGCTGTCTTGCTCTCATATGGACCGAATAAATACGGAACCTGAACTTCCCTTCAAAGAAATTTTAAAGAGTAAACAAGCTCAAAATTTTTACGTCTTGTCTTTCACATTTAGATGGAGGAGACAAAGATTCTCGAGATCTCCTTCAATTGAGGTTAGAAGAGCAATGGTCGAAAGGCAGAGACATTACACTGAATAAAATCGGAGGATTTGAAAAGCATACCAGAGGATTCGGGAGCCAGGTAATGAAGAAACAAGGATGGAGAGAGGGGAATAGCCTTGGTTCATCACAGGTGGGAATAAAAGAGCCTGTAGTTGCAGATGGACAGTTTCCAAAGTGTAAGAGAGGCCTAGGCTATTATGGTGAAAAATTAGATCGTCATGTGAAACGATCAAGGGCGGAAAGAAATGTAATTATATCAACTGTTTATGATGAACCAGACAGCCAAGAAGATAATTTGTTTGAATCTTGGGGGCCTGGTAAACTGAAGTACATTCACAACATTGAGTTTGTTCATGGAAAAACCACTTGAAAATAGCCACTGAAGTGCCTATTAAGTGAACATTGTTGTTTTTTGTAAAATTTACCTTTGAAAAGATCCAGTATCAAAGTTTTAAATGTGTGGGATTACTGGTAATTGGTGATTTTAGAAGCACATAGATTTGAGCATATTGCCTTAAAAATGGTCAATTTTTATTTATGTTTAAATCAGTCAGCTGGGCCCAATTTGTGGATTGAATTTTTCACATTTTTTACAGAACTTGGTTCCTGATCAAATAATTAATTTCAGCAGTTTATTCACGACAATTATGCCAAAGAAATACTGATAACCAAAGGAAAAAAAAAAGGAGAAATGAAGAGAACGGGCTTTCCCAGTAGATTTTTCTGCGTTAGATTGGTAAATTTTTGTGAATTCTGGTTCATAGGAGAAAGAGACTGGGTCTGACAGTGCTGCAAATGAAAGCAGCGTGGGCGTCGTGTTGCAACATTACTGGTGCAAAGTTTGGATAAGCACCTCAAATAGAGTTATTTATTATTTTCCAGAGGTATTCTTGATTTTGTGATCTTTTACTTTTGGCAACTTTGCAAGTCTTACACAAAAACTAAATATCTCTGAAATGAGGGAAGACACATAGAAGTAGAGTTCAAAAAAGAAAACATTCCTCTTTCTCATTTTGATTCATCTTACTAACTGCACAGGCATATGTAGCAACATGGACATCGCTTCTTTTCCTTTCTACATTAATTAAGTTCATGTCCATGGAAATGAGCACTATTAATTCGTTACGCTGTAGGTATTTACACTGTTTGTTAGTGGGCAGGCCATTCTTTAATTCAAAAAGTACTTTTAAGAACTAACCAAAGAACTTCTGTTCTACTGTTATTTACATCAACTTTGACCAGCCGTAAATCATAACAGAAAAGTCCCTCACTATACATTTTGTTTGTTAAAACATTAAAGCTGCTGAAACTTATGTGCAATGGTGCTGCGAAACAAGTTTCCCACGAAGTGGTTTTACACAGTGAAATGCTCGTTTTACCACCACTGCGATTGTTGGGAGCGTTGCAGAAGTAGAAAGCAGTTCTACTTTTCGTGAAATTTGTCTTGCAACGGAAGTTTAAAATGTTTCACGAAACCGACCACGTTACATGGTGCAATGCCTGCGGAAACTTGTTTCGCAGCGCTGTTGCACACAAGTTTCAGATAAAACTTTCAACGTGTAACAGCGGCTTAACAATTTTACATCTTTATAAATGTTGCTTCCAATGATCTTGTGCATGTTCATTACATTTGTCACATACTCACAATTTACACAAACATTCAGGGTTTACATTAGGAATTGAAGTAGCAGGAACAACCTCATTCCCAGGGCTTTTCCTACCCACCTTTACCTCCTTGGTGGAGAAAAGTGCTGGGAATGAGTAAAAGGAAATTCTTTTGAAAGAGCAAAGCTACATCCTACAGGCCACAAATTTAGCTGGAAAATTCGACATACTCCAATGCCTAATGAACACCCTGAACGTTACATTCAAAGCTGTAGAGTAATATGTACATGTAAGGCTGATACAATGACCATCTGGCCACAGGCAACCCAGGCCACAGTTGTTCAAAGCCTAATAGACTTTATTATCGAGTGGACAGCTTACACTATCTGTGGAAAGATTTATTGATTTCCACATGAAACCATCGATACACACACTTTATGCATATCTGAGCATGGGGACATGCCTTGGCAATTGTTTAATTTGGACCAGTGAACCCTGTGGTTATTTCTGGATATCAGCACCTCCAAATTCATTTAGAAGTAGCTATTGTGAAGTTGTTACCTTTAATTATGCAGGCAGATAAAGGTTGTTGTTGGAGAATAATACATGAAAAGCTGGAAAGTGACTTATCCACTGGATAAAGTCATCCAGGGTTTGAACAACTGGGGCATTGAGTCTGGCCAATCGTTCAGTTTGCTCGAAAAATGCATCCAGTATGGCACCTACCCTTTAATTTAGCCAAATACTGATGCTCTTTATATTTTGGCTTTATTCTTTGGCATAGTTTCAAGTCATCTGGCCTGAGAAAACAGAGCACTGGGACTGGATATTGATAGTGCTCTTTTTTTGTTTTGTTTTGTTTTTTAATCAACAACTACAGTCATGTCTAGGCCAAGAAAAAACAAATGTAAATGAAATGAAATGATGAATATTATTGCTGGCGGTGATGCTAGCACACTCAGAAAAAAATGGGAGTGCTACCGAATTAGTGCTCCCAACAGGAGTTGACTAATATTTTAACTACCTATGACCTTCCATTACTGGTCCATTTCAGATCAACCTTCTTTTGCTAAATTGAAGTCCATATGAAAACAATAAAGTTCTTTTGGGGAAAACTACAACTCGGCACAGTTTTTTTAAAATGAAAGATTATCTCCTAAGATATTTATCTCCCCAGCCATCAATTCATGGCTGTCAATCAAATGAACTGTTAACTCAATGTGGCACCATTTCCATATCAAAAACACTACTTGACAAAGACAAAAACAATAAGGAAGGAAAAAAAGTTTGGAGTAAAAATATTACATTTTATGCATAATTTCTAGGAAGAACCAGCCTGAGGTCAGTTGGTTTACCACTGTCAAAAAAATTAATCCTAAAATCGCTATGATTTCAGTGGTTGCATACATTTATTTAACAGGAAAAAAGTGTTATGATTAAAAGTATGGATATTGTTAGTAGTACTGTACATCTATGTACATTATTAAATCCTAGCAGAGTAGACAGAAAAGCCAATGAAAACAAGTGTTACCCTACCTTTAAGATACGGAATTGGAACATTTGATTTGATTTGTAATCTCCCCAATTAGTAGAGCACCCATGCTCAGCTAAATAACCTTGGGCCTTAAATAAAGTGATTATTATTATTATTATTATTATTATTATTATTATTATTGCAGGAAAAACATAATTTTATTGTATCTCATTTGCATCTAATTGAATAACAGCGCAGCACATTGTATTATGCCTCGTTCTTGAACAAATTAATTTTCCACAATCCTGCACTGAGCTCATCCTTATATTTGTTGATGTTAACGTGTTCAATACGTTGCATTTTAAGTGGAGAGGTGTGCCTGTAAACAGGGGATCTATATTGTTTACCTAATCATTACGGAACTGTATTGTTATGCATTTTGGTCACTTCACTGGTACTTAAATCATTATCAATATTATTATTCTTTTGGACTCTACCAGGAATAGGAAAATCCTTCGGCTTGCTTTAAATCTCTGGTGTACCTCTGACTCAGTCGGTCAAAGCTGTCAGCAATTTCATTGGCTAGTTGTGCAGCCTGGTATTGATGTCTCACCGTTTTGTCATCTTCACTCCATTTCATGAATGTGTCCAGGTCTGAAGCAAGTTTGAGTAGTGCTTGACGGTTGGCTATAGCCCTCTTGACTCTGTCCTGTTGTTTTTGCTGTGCACAGAAAGGTTATTTTAATTTATTACTGGTTAAGAAAATGAGTTAACTAAACAGATTAACTGTTTAGTCCAGATGATTTCAGGGACAAGGTGCTAGCACATTTAACTGTGACCAATGGCATGGCTCGTGTGCATATTTAACTAAGGAACACTGTCACACTCTTGGCTCTATTTGAGAATTGTTTACAGGCAGCCTGAACCATACGCTTAGACAGTTTGCAACCAATGTTATACACATTGTGCTAGTTTAACATGCCTCAACACCACTTTAACGTGCTAACATGCTTGCCTCCTCATAACATAGCCCCACCTGTGGAACCAAGCAAGAACACTGTCTGCTCATAAGCAAATTAACTGCTGCAGGGGCTGCCTCATCTAATTGGAAAAACTTTTGTTACTTACATTTCGTCTTTCTTCAGCCTTTCTTTGTTTCTCTTCTATATCTTGAGCTGTAAGCTTGCTTTTCTGTGTCTTAATTGGGAACTGCAATGTCCTGGGAACTGGGAACTGTTTGCGATCATCAAAGCCAACAGTGAATGCAACACTCCTGTTGTTGTCATTGGTAGAATGGTAGCTTTGCTTGGGCTTTTCCACTTGTCGAGTCTTAGCACAACTTGGTATTGTCTGTGAGAAATTGTTGTTCTTTTCTTCAAAGGCAAAGTCCTTTCTCATTTGAGATGTTAATTTGCTGAAATCTTTTGCAACACGCCCTGCAGTAGCTAGTAGATCTGAAGATATCATTTGGGCCCTGTTGTGACTGACACCTTGTCCAGTTCCTGCAATAGACCTTTGCTGGAGTAAGATTTCTACATTGTGTGCAAGCTTTCTTGCAGCTTCCTGTCGCTCATGAATTCTCTTCAGTCGCTGTTCCACATGTTGCTGTGTGAGCATTGATTAAATGTTGTCAGTAGTAGTCCAAAGTCAATGAAAATGCACATTATCAAGTCAGTCTTGCAACTTTCATAGGGTGCGCCATTTTTTAAGAAATCTTGCAAGCTCATTGGGGTCAATATTTAGTACGGGTTTACTTCACTAAACTTTCACTTAAAAACATCACTCACTGTAACAAGTGGGAACAGAACAAAGTTAACTACCACTTCAACTAAATTGTGCTTCATCAGCAGTGTAAATGCCAACCTTCCTCAATAATTGGTGAGTTCACAGAATCTGCTTCAATTTGCTATTATGTATGCACAGTACCACAGTATCTGAGCACCTTCTGGGGCCGGTTGCTTGAAGCCCAGTTAGCGCTAACCATTGGTTAAGAGGTATCAAAAGCGATAGGTTTCCATGGTATTTAACCCTGGTTAGCGCTAACCACGCTTCCAGCAACCCGGGCCTGGTGGGTTTATCATAAACTGGTCACTCAAAATCAAAGAACCGTTGGAGACAAAGCTGTAAATTAAACCCTTGCAACTCCACCTTCGTAAATTCAATCAATTATCAGAGGAATTTTCCAAATATTAAGAACCACTAAAGCAATAGGACATTTGCACAATGATGTCATGTCACTACAACCACAAGTATCCTTCAGTTCTTGCTTTTCTCTTCAGTTGCTAATTAGTGCTATTGACAGAAACCCAATAGGACTACAATAGTTGAATAAGAAAGCACAAAACAAACTGAATTCTGGTAGTTGTAGTCAAATAATACCATCATGAAAATTGCCTATTGGCAACAAGAAATAAAATATGAGGTTTGCTTCTCACATTCTTTCGTCTTTCAGCCATTTTTTGTTTCTCAGTAAGCCTCTCCAAACTGACGTTTTCTCTTTCCCCCTTTGTCCGGTTGCACAAATGTTTTGGGAGGGGTCTAGAAACTGCTTGTCCTGCAGGGATATGGAAGGCCACGGCATTGGTCTTTTGTGCTGTAAGTACTTGGTTAAACCCACAAGAATCTTCACTGGCTGTATCATTCCCTGTCACTTTGTCCTGCTTGGAATTGATACTTTCTTCACTTTGCCAAGCTTTCTCTTTTTGCCTTTCAATTCCATGCTGAAAACAATATTTAAGCATAGCATGTGAAAGTCACTAATTACTAGAGTACACACACTGGGCCAATTTGTTTGAAGCTGGGTTAGCACTAACACTGCTTCAAACAGCTTGCCCCTGGGTAATTTATCTGAGAATGACGGTTCCAAGAAAAGTCTTCAATAGCAACTGTCTTCCCATTCCAATACTTGTAGTACCCACTCCAGGCTGAGTATGAATTGAAGAGGTCCTTGGTGACTTTACTTTGGTATTCCCCACTTCAGGAACTAGGAATATGCTCATTTTTTTCATTGCTCAGAATTTGTCCGTGAATTCAAATTTGCACCTCTGCCCCTACAAGGTTCCCTGGCAGGTGCAGTCAAGAGACTGCTCAAAATAGATTTCGGCTCAGCTCTAAATGGAATTCACTTTTTGCTTCCAATTGGTAATCCACAACCACGTGGGTGATGAAAACTAAATAGATAAAAGTAATGATTAATTAAGCCATAGAATGAATTGAAGAAGTGATCCTCACACTTTCTGGACAATTTAAGGGAATTCCTTTCACGGGCAAACACGCATGAGCCCAACAAATTGACCTGCTCTCAATTGTGTGGCTTCGTAGCTCAGTTGGTAAGAGCACTGCACCAGCATCGCAGAGGTCGTGGGTTCGAATCTCGTTGAAGTCACTTGAATTTTTCAAGTGCATATATGAGACAATTGCTTAAATTGTCCAGAAAGTGTGAGGATCACTTCTTCAATTCATTTGTAACCCGCACTTCACAATCAATTCATTAAGCCATAAAAGTCATCTAGAATAAATACTGGCAGCCTCCGGCCGCTATGTTTGAAAAGTGGGCTCTGACAGCCTGTTTGAGGAGGTCTCACTCAGTGTCACTGGACTCAGTACCATTAGCAGGTAGACTGTTGAAAAAATTACCACACCTTTTAAACACGAAAACTGTACATACCCTTAAGAAAAAAACAGATAAAATCAATCTTATCGGTCGACTGAAAGCTGTCATTGCCGAAGCTGCGGTCTACTTGATTCATACACACTTCGTACACTACAAAGCGAGCAGGTTTTGACACTACTGTAGCTCAAGTCACGAACATCCACTACCAGTGGCCGCCATTGGCCTTACAACAGTCCATCGTAAAAACCTACCTTTCCTTTCGATTGACTACCGGCCTTCAATTCTGAAGGACTTTCGTAATTTTCGGTCATGCACAATCGCGACGAAAGTTCATTGCAGGATGGGAACGAATCGGCACGAACAACCCTTGAAATTTCCATCACCGTGTTTTGCAATGCAAAGAAAAGGTTTTGTAAAAATGAAGTACAAGATAAGGGTGCAATGATCTCCGTTTACTCCTCTGAAAATTTCCTCGCAAGGACCAAAAGATTATGCTGACTATGCCGCAAAACTGTTTGCTTATTTTGTACCGATTTGTTTTGGTGATGAAAAATATAACTAGAGTCTCGCAGTCTGATTGGTTAACCTTAACCCGTAGGAACCTGGACCCGGGACTGTTGGTATGAAATCGAGGCTTTACAAGACAATGGATGAAGGAAAGATGGCAGCTAAAAGATGGTAGAGCACGAGGGAATTTCCGACGTAAACAAATCTGTAGGTGTGGATATTTACAGGGACACATCACTAAGATACCTAGGTAAGAAGAAGATTGACATAAAAGAGCATGGATTGATCTCGCTGTATGTATTGAGACTGTTTCTGTTGTCTAAAAAGGCCAATTTCGGTACATTAAAAGTCATCTTTAGAAAAAGGCATCATCTCGGGGCTCCGGGGAAAGACCTCATACAAATCCTTACTTTATTCCCCAGAGCCATTGAATTTGAAAATATTGAAATTGGTCTGTTGTTAACTTCACCCCCATGAGGTCCCCCATTGACCAGTAAAATCGTCTAGTCTTTGCCAGAGTTACTCTAGGTAGTGAAAGGGTTAAGTCCGGCTACTGAATCGTTCTCTGCTTGACTTGAGACATCAGATGTTTTGTTCACTTGAATCTAATAGCAAATGTAGCTTTTTATATTTTGTATAATATTCGGTGTAGAAGACACAGATAACGAAAAGCAAAAGAAACCAAACCAAAAACACAGTGACTGAAGCAACAGTTTCTGGGCCAGTTTGCAGAGCATGGCAGAACTCGACTAGATCTTGCGCATTCAGGGGCATTTCTAGCGGCGTGCATCGCGTGCAACACGATTTCTGGCCAGAACCAACGAGTGCAGGCGCGATCCCATAACCATGATAACACACCCCATGCTGGCCACACACGCAACCCGATCCTGTCCAGAACCTACTTTTGAGCTTTATGCCTTTACCCACGCGTGCATCCTGCTGAGTGTTGAATGCTAGACACATGGCAGTGAATGCGGCGATAGTGATAACCATATTTTTTTTTAAAGAAATTATTATATTTCTAGAATGTGCACAAAACAGTAAACACCAAAAATCAAAACATGCAATCAAATAATGTAGGCCAAGGCCTTTCTTTATGTTTTGGCTCTTAAAAGAGCCGTTTTGTGTAGCTCTAAAAGAACTAATCTTCCTGGGACATCAATGCTTTGGGTCTCTCCTCCAGATTATCTAAATTATTCACTACAGCTGCGATCTCGTTCCTCATTTTGCGATAATCGTAGAAAGCCAGTGCAAAATCAGGTGAGGTTATCATCCGCGGAGATGTAATTGATAGTTCGACAATGGTAAATTGCAATTGCTTGCGATGTTCGGTGAGCATTTCTATGAAATCAAGTCAACATGACGGAAAAAACTTGCGCGTGCCCTTGCCATGCTCTGCAAACTGGTTTCTGGGGTGTGTCCGGTACCCAAATACCCATATTTTTTGTTGTTGTTGCTGTCTTTTTTTAAAAATTGATTTTGATTTTTTTTTTATGGAGTTCCCCTGCTTAAGCCATTTTCCAGACTTGCATTAACAATGAAAAATTACTGCTTTTGAGGTGTTTATTGAGGTGTTTATCTTTTGAGGTGTTTATTGCCTCATGGGACTTGTTAATCAAATTGCAAGAAATAACATCGAGAGGGAAAGGGGAGCAGCCCAAAATACAAAATCTGTGTATTGTGTGCTGTCTCAAGGAATTTTGTCTTTGACTGTAGTTACACTGCCTAGCTTGAAAGAGATTCCTATAGCTCAGTGCTAGAACATCTGAAGTAGTAATTACTTGAAGGTCATACAGGTAGGTTCTTAAAAAATCTTCTGGGAAACAAGGCTTTTGAAAATTTACCAAAATGTCAAACTTTTGGGGGGATTAGAAAGTGGCAAACTTGACAATGTATGTTTCTTAAGCTTCAATAAAACAATGGAAACGCAATGCAAATGTAAAAAAATGCCAACACAATTTCAGCAATAAGATCTGATAGTAGACAGTTTTGTTTGTATCTCATTATAAAGTATAAATTGTCAATAAGTAGCCTCCTCAGTTGCAATAAACTTCATGCTGGGTACTTCCTTTGAGAAGGAGAATATCAAGCCCTCCCAAAAAATAAGTTCTTCATTTTCAAGTGTGGAACTTGCCAGAAACGTGGCGTAACAATTAACCTTCACAGCTGTGTTCTTCAGATAAAGAGTTTTCACTCTCTGTAACAATTACAACCAATCGCATTAACATTTTTGATGCTATAGTCCATAGCCGAGAGTGCTTTTTCAATGTATTTGGCTGTGTAGTAGAGCATCCCACAGTAACTTTATGCTTCATCTGTGCTAGCACGTAAGCAGTCATGGATGACATCTCAATGTACTTGGAAGCAGTGAAGGATGGTGAACTTCCATGTAAATAAAAGTGCATGCAAGCAAACTTGTGGCTTAAATTACCATTGTCATGAACACTGAAGACCATTAAAAAAGTGACTTACCTTCATATTAACAGTTACAAGCCATTATAATATCAGCATTTCATCAAAGTTGTTTTTAATTAGAACTTTACTTGATAAGAGAGCTTTGGCAGTTCCCCTGGATTAAGAGTTTGTTGTCATTCCTATCTTACCAAGTAAGACTGGTTCACAATGCTGTTCACTGGTTCTCTGTGTTCCCAATCATTGACCATAACAAGTGCAGGGGTGAGACCTGAGAACAGACAGTTTCAATGAATTTTCTATTCAACCATGCAACAGGTGTTGCAAAGTTTGAAGTGTCATTTTGTTTGAACTCATTGAGGAAATAGGTTTTGACAGTATGGCCATAAAAGAAGAGATAATAGGGTTAGCTGAATGTCAATATTTAATAGTCGCTATATATTAAAAATGCATAGTTTGTTTTGAAAGTCACCACAGGTTTATAGTTTCACTGACTCTTGACACAGAAATCTACTGCCACTGCAGTTTTTAATAAATCGTTGTTTGTTTGCATTTTTTTAATCAGTGGCTTTAAAGTTGTTTTGTGTAGAGTTTTCAATCACCTGTTTAAGGCACTTAAGTGGTGTTGGTTTTGTTTTGTATGTGTTGTGGCTCCACCTGTTAAATAAGTTTTTTTGAGTGGCAAATTTACAGAGGTGTGAAATAACACAACCTGTCTGTTTTGTGTTGGGTCTTTCAAACAAGCCACCAAAGGCCCACGTACACTACAGAGAAAACCTGGTCCGGACCCATTAAAAGTGGTCTGCACCAACATTTTTGACTGTTTGCACAAGTAAACAACTAGGTTTCTGTGGCTCATGAAAAAAATGACCTTAAGGCCCTGTTATCAGCACACTGGTTATACTACTGATTTTCACAATCAGGACCAGATTTTTTACAGCAACAAGACGCTGTGGGAGCGTATGCTTGGGCGTTGTTGTCTTTAGATAGGTGTAGTGAAATCAGTTTCAGGAATGGCGAGTACTGTGCAGTACACTTACAAGGTGTAAAAGAAAGAAGAGGGAATTCCCTTGTTTCACTCCCCTCCCCCAGACTATGAATTAATTCAGTCAAAAAACCATTGACAGTAATTTTCACTCAACCGTTGTACTGAAAGCCCACAAAACCTGCAAATGAAAATACCAAGTCCACAAAAGCCTCATCTTTAATCATCTTAACTTAATTAAATTCTACTGTATTCCTGATATAAGTGTAAACATGGTCCAAAATGTCATGAAAATTAAAGGCTGATGAAAATCAGCAAAAGATCAACAGCAATAATCAGTTCTAGAAAATACTGAAAAGACAGATCATAGGTAAAAAAAAAATTACCTGTGCTTCCTGTCATATTTATCTCCATTCCTTTGCTATCAAATGTTCACTCGGTTAATAAGTTAGTCTTAAGTCTTGTTTTCTGCTAAATCAGCAAATATCGTATTCCTTCATTTTGAACTGAAAGGCATTGTTATAAATGAGAATGGATTCCCACAGTTGGTAACTTGAAACATTTATACTCAAATGGCCTTTGATTAAGTGTCATGCATGGCTGCAATGTACAGCTTGCTACAGCAACTGGTATGTTTTAAGCACAAAATACCTATGAAGGTTATATTCAGTGGCTCCCTAGAGCCTTTTGTTTGTGGCACTGGAAGGCTAGTCATCTGACATCATTGTAGTGTGACTAGGTAGATCTTGCTAATGGCCTGTTCCACCCCCAGCTGGATACATAACACCCTCTTGAAGGCTTGTGCTCTCAGTTGTTACCTCCATTGCCTTCTGCACCAAACAGAAGAGAGTTTATGTGTACACAGCACAAACACATTACTGCAAATAACTGGCAACAATTAAAAATTGAAGGCTATTTAATGCCTAATGAGCTGAGGCAGCACCATTCAAGTCTTGAATCTTTAAAACTTGCCAGCAGCCCTACAGTTATCATAGACTGTCTTGCCATAAGTGTGTCACAGGAACAAAATAAAACCATACAGCCAGTTCTTCAAGTACTTTTCTTTCATCTAGGATACGCCAATGAATTTGGTGAAGCTTTTCGCACACATGTCCCTCGGATGATTTATTTTGGAAGTTATGGTGTTGCATCAGTGTACTGCCTGGCAGACTCTGTTGACAAGGGTAGATGCTGTTACCAACAAAGTTATCATTTGAATGATTACCTACAGAAAAGGAAGGCTGTTGAAACTGCCGTGGAGGCGGCCATCTGGCAGGGCCTAGCATCAGTAATTATACCAGGTTTTACAATCAACAGGATTTGTGCTGCAACAAGATTCACACTGAAAAGATTTGTGCGAACTATGCCTCATGGGGCACAGATGTGGTTCACTACAGTGGTTGGGCTGTGTGGAATTCCTATTATTATCAAACCTATTGACAGGTAATGTATGTTTTACAGCTCCAGGAAATTTATGTTAACACATTACCAAAAACACCTGCACTATTTTGAAGCTAACTTCCTAGCCAAAATTGCTGAGATTCTTTGGATATGAATAGGCATCTATTTCCACCAAGAAGACCTTTGGTTACTTGTGCAATAGCATTACACGGGTAAGGGTGGTAGCTTTGAAAGCTATCTGGTGATGACAACTTACTAGTAAGTGGCTTTGAAGTGGCAGCCATGGCTAAAGTTGGTGCCTACAGGTGCTTTATATGCTCATCAACATTTAACAAATGGAAGCACAAGAAAGGAAAATGTTTCTTTTTCGTGTGTTTTGCTTTTATGTGCTTATGCTTGTCACACAAGACGAGTGTGATTTGCCTTGAAGCAAACAGATTACAAGGTACTGTTTATAAGCAATTTTGCACCACAGAAAAGAAGGGGAGAATTTCCTACACACACATTTAACATACCATCTATGCTTTTCCTTACAGACTGGTTGATCGCATAATGGATGGTTTGATTCACGTTTCACGGAAAATTGGAATTTCTCATCAACTGGATCACAGCCACAAATAGAAAATGAACTACCATCAAAGATGAAACTCTGTCCCATTTTCTATTTTATTCTCAATGCCCCTGTTACATACATTTATGGGACTAGACTGATGACCTGATATTGTAACAACTTCAAGTGTTTTACTTTTTGTACTGAAAAAGCAAACAAACAAATTCAAAATGATAATGCACCCTTACTTATTTCTATTTTTCCCAGGTGCTTGCATGTGTTAAGAAAAGTCCTTACTCTTGACGACTGCTTTTGGTCACTTTTGAACCAAACATCAACAACGAGTTGACTTTCCACAAACTACTCTTACATTGTCAAGCAATAATGAATCAGTGGTCCATTTCTCAAAAGTCCCTGAAACGAGGCATTATTTTGTAAAACTAAATATTCTGATTATGATAAAAGCTGGTCCTCAAGACAATCAACTTAAGAATGGACAAAGTTATTGCAAGTTTTGAGCCGTAAAATGTCTTTGTTTTGAAGATAAGGGAATTTAAAGAAATGAATTGTGGTCCCCAAAATGGGCTTGAAAAGCCCAACAAGGGGTTTCTGCATGGTTAAAAGTGGCCACAAATCATGTGCCAGGAAACAGTCTATACAGCAACATCAGTTTTTAATGCAAAAGCCACAAATACAAATAAACATAATGAATTTGTTAGTTTAGTTATACTTTCTTTTTTAAAAACTTTTCGTGAAAATAACACATTAGCCTTAAGTTCATGCTTTCTAGAAAATTAACCCCCCAAAAAATCGACTTTCCAAAGTACAAAAATGACTGCTCAATAACTTAAGGTTACTTCCCACCTTCGCGGGTGCCCTTCGGAAAAAAAATCGTACGCGCCCCAGTTTAAATAAAACCCTAACAAACTATATATCATAAGAAAGCTTAATAAATGCACTTTACGAAAAAAATACAATTTTAGCGATATTTTCTTTCAGGAAGTGTCAGGATCTCGTAAGGCGTGAAACGACCGAGGGTTCTTCTATTGAATTTATCGGCTATCTGATTGATCAGTACGAGCAAAATGACTGCACAGTCTTATTCACAAGGCATCAATCAACAAAAGTGTGTCAGGCTTTTTCGATATTCTGATTGGTTGTCTAGATATCTGCATCTAAAGTTGAAGTAGCTCACATTTTTAGCTACTTCAACTTTAGATGCAGATATCTAGACAACCAATCAGAATATCGAAAAAGCCTGACACACTTTTGTTGATTGATGCCTTGTGAATAAGACTGTGCAGTCATTTTGCTCGTACTGATCAATCAGATAGCCGATAAATTCAATAGAAGAACCCTCGGTCGTTTCACGCCTTACGAGATCCTGACACTTCCTGAAAGAAAATATCGCTAAAATTGTATTTTTTTCGTAAAGTGCATTTATTAAGCTTTCTTATGATATATAGTTTGTTAGGGTTTTATTTAAACTGGGGCGCGTACGATTTTTTTTCCGAAGGGCACCCGCGAAGGTGGGAAGTAACCTTAAGATAACCACCCTGCAATTAAAATAAAAATAAATTCACAAATAAATTCACAAATAAATTGTCCTTCTGTCCTGGTTGGCAACTAGTATTTAAAGAAAAACAGGCTTGCAGTTGTACAGATGTTCTCATCCAGCCTTTCTTCTTAGCTCAAGTCTTGTGTAGTCTGGTCATGTTCTCTAGTCACAGGGCATTTGAGGAACTCGCCATGTCTTGGTGATTTTTTGTTTCAACACATACAGGAGTGTTGTCATGTTGCCAGCAAAAAGTGTGAAAAATACCACACTTAAAGCAAGCACCTGCAAATTAAACAATGCAATGATGTCAGTGATGGTTTATAGTTGTTTTACTGTACATTGGGTCATCAAAGCCATGATGGTGATGACAAGATGTGACAACATCCACGTGAACCCAATAAGAATATTGATAATGGTATTGCCTCTGCTTGTTTACCTTTGTGGATGTCATTGATGCCACTTGTACATGTAACAGTTTATGACATGGGTCAAATCACCATTTTTTAGCCGTTGAAACTCAGTTTCAACCAATTGTCTCCACCAATCCATTACTGAGAAAATGACCTGAATTTACACATACACTGACCTGCCACTCATTACATTCAGGATGGTGGGACAGTTGATACAGTGTGTATGCATTGTACAACTGGAAGACCTGTCAAAAGAACAGTTGCATTAAACATTCACTAAGTACCAAAAAAAAAAAAAAAACCTTGCATACTCATTTTGTCTTACACTGTACTCCTGCTCATAGTTTTCTATGTTGCCAGTTTCAATGGGCTTGCTTTGGACAATCTCATTCAGATCACCTATGCCTTTAGGCCACTAAGAAACCTATTTATCACTGAGGGGTCTCCCCTTGTAACACACAGTCACAAAGCACACTTACAAAGTAAAATCTTCAATGTATCTCTCTGGAGTGTAAGGTTCAGGCAAATGTTTGGGGTTTAGAACCATGCCTCCATGGTATCTGTCTGTTAAGTACTGGTGAAGTTCAAAGTAGGGTTTAACACCGCAGTTAAATGTCTTGTATTTGTGTTACTTACATAAACAACAAAGAGGAATGGTATGACAAAGCTTAAACCCCTCCACATCCACGATTGAAACCCCTCTGCCAACAAATAATGACAACATTTAAGCAAATTTTATTCTGCTCACATAACAGAGACATCCTAAAGATAGCAAAGTTGCCAGTCACCAATTTATTAATATAGACTCCAGCATAAAAATTATAAACTTTTTTCTGAAATTAGTTTAGGGACAAGTTGACATGGTTCAGTCATGGTAGAAAAAAGTGATGTTGTCATAGTAACTACATTTTGACCCATTATTTCAAAATTGCCAAAGTTGTCTTCTTGAGCAATAAACATTTCTAATGATATCTTTAGTGATTGTTATTAATTTTAATTTTTAATTTAATGGTTATCTGAACTTTTGAGAAACTAAAAAATGGCAGATCCCTTAATGTCATCATTACATCATCATCAAAGTTGTAGCTAATTTGCTAGTGTTTGCTGTATGCCCTTATTAAAAGCACCATCAAAATCTATGTTGGCTGACCTTTAGTTGTGTCCATACTTTTGCTGATTCCTAGTGCTCTCAAACGATACAACACACCACTTTGATATTTAAACTGAAGCAGCTGAACAAAGGCTAACCGAAAAGAGCAGCAGATGAACTGATTTCAGTTTGGGGATAATAGTACAAATAAAGGCAGCCTATTGAGGCCACTTTGATAGTATCTTCATAGTATTCTGATACTACTACTCTTGAAATAATAATCATGCAATACCATTCACTACTATTCCAGTGGTGAAGTTATAGAGTTACTAGTATAATTCTTTGATGAGACTCTAAATGAGCCTTGACAATATGTTTCTCTGATCTAGAGCCTTATAGAGGGGTTGGAGATAATTATATGTACATGAACTGTAAAACTGTCATTCTCAACAAGGATAAGACCCTGGAGACAAATTTTTACAAATGCAATAATCGCATTGTTCCTTGATTTTATTAAAAATGACAAACAGAATGGCAAACAGAAAACAATGCAACAGAGAAATTTCACAACCAAAAGATCTTTTGAACACTATCACAATAATCTGTAATGATTTTCAACCAAACTAATGTGATTATTACTGACAGTTGAATTTGCCATCAATGCACTGCCAAGAACACTACAGATGTAAGGATCCATGCATCAATAGATGCTGTATGATGGATCCACATGATCCTTATGCTCCTATCATTTAAAACTAACTTTTGAAAGATGTATACTTACAGAGATACAGAGAAAAATAAAAGAATTGCCGTCTGAACAGCTGATATACTGTTCCATCTGGCCTATGTTGAAACAAAAAGGAAGAGAGAGAGAGAGAGCTGATTGTCAGAGTGGATGATAAAACATGCTCTTTCCTGGTTATTTTTAAAAAGAGGTTTCATGTAAAACCTGTCAAAATATCCAAGAAAGCAGAGTATAAAAATATTAACTACACTTAGAGCTAGTGAGCACTCCTTTTATGTACTTTGCACAAAAAAGGTCAAGACCAAGACTTGGATGAGAGCAACCTAAAACCTGACAGCTTTTTGTAAAACTCTACCAAACTTGAAAGGCCAACTTTTGGTCAGGGTCTGCTATTGCACTTGTTTCTTTGTTAATTACTGTTTACCCAAGAAAACTTGTTCATTTCAGTGATGGCTGCTGATATTGGCACAACTTTTGATACCCAAAATTTGGTGCAACAAGCATTTTTGCACCACAAAGTTGGTTGATGACAATGATTTACTTTTATGTGCCTACTGAGACACAGCCCTAAGTGAGTAAAAAGTTCAAGTTAGGGTGGATCAGTTGAGAACCCAGGCTTTAGCCTCATCTTCTGTAACTTGAAGACGCAAGAGATTATTAATGAGGCTCTTGCCTCAAATGAGGGATACCTGCACTTTACAAATTTACCCCATCCTACCCCCATCCCCAAAGGTTTGTACACTACACCCACAGTTGTACACTTGGGAGAACTGCTTTGTTTGCAGAGTAATGCAGACAATGTACTTCTACCATTTCACCTGTCAATCATTCATACTAAAATTTATATCCTTATTCCTCAGTGTTGGAAACTTACCATATTAGAAGTAATCCAGATAATATGATAGACACGTAGTGATGGGCCACCCACCATCCCTTTATTCTGTTTAAAAAAAAAAAAAAAAA
>BLFK01000078.1:480508-491884 GCA_014634185.1 Astreopora myriophthalma | reverse complement strand
GGGAAAACGTTTTTTCAGCCTCCCCTAATTTTTGGTATGTAGCATGGGGAAGTGCACCCTGTAATTTTAGTGCAGTTGATTTGGTGGAAATTGGTCATGATTTTGCAAAATTACCTGTCAAAAACCTCGCAATATTCACTTATGTCAGATTTGCCCAGAGCTGCTTCCTAGGGCTACACAATGACCCTTTCTTTTTCCTTTCTAAAAACTTTGAAACTGATGATCATTAATCAAGGTTATTCTAGACATGCAAGTCTCTATTCAGGCCCTCCTTTCAGTGACATGGTTAAAGAGACTGTAATTGCAGTCTTGGACAAGAACCTGAATACTTCAGTTTGTCACCATAGGCTGTACCACATGCAGATAGTCAGAACTATTGTAGAGAAATCTGATAAAATGTGCAAAAGTCCATGTGCATGTATAATAACCTTGTGTGGACAAACAGAACATCTCATCCCAAGAAGGGAGCAATTGTACCAACTGGGATTCCAGCAGCTGTTTTCACTGTGTATTTTTGTCATGTTAGCAAATCAGATTACACATGCAGCAGCTGGCACTGAAGAGTCAACTGTATGTTCATATTTGTTTTCCAGGAATGTGGTGGCCTTTATGATATTGTTGTGGACATAATGTATAAACTTCATGCAAGTAAGTTGAGATCTCACCTGCATTGTTCCAGGGAAGAGACTGGTTGTGGGTCAAAAACCTGAGAAACCAAAACACATAACACAACATAATTATCAAGTGATAGACTTCAGAAAAGACCTGCTGGTACTGACCCCAGCTTGACCTCTTCAGATTTCATGTAGGCAGCCTGCATCAAAAACTTACCTGGAGTGCTGCACCTGCTTTATTCTTAGTGAGTTGACTTACTAATTGAAGATGCAGAATGTGCACCTTTGTGCAGTATAATTATGCTGAGGTCCAATCCTCCACAATTGAGCAATTAGCTACAAGGCTAGGGAGGAAGTGGTACTGAGACAGAGTTATTGTTCAATATATGAGCAAAAATTAATTTGTTCCTGACCAGTATTAGGAATGCTAGGGGACAAGCAACTGCTAGCCCATGCTTGTGACATATGATTCCTATTAAACTGTGATAAGTCAATAGTTTCATTTTTCTTGTAAGCATTAAACTTTGAGTCATTATTTGATCATGAAAGGAATCCTTAAACTAACAGGCTAAAGCAACCTTTAATTTCTGAAGAGTGCAGTTATTGTTGTATATGAGAACTACAGTGCGTTAATTTTGTATTGCTTCCACCGGCCTGGTAGGTAGCAAACAACTGGCAAGTGCTTTTTGACCTTCTGAAGTAATGGATTTTTTTGTGTGATAATTGACATTTTAGAATAAAATAGAAGTTAATGACGGAAAGCAAATTCGGGTTGGAGTCTGGGGATGAATTTCTTCACGTGATTACCTTATAAGGTTTCCTCTCTCCCTTTTCCCGCGACTTTTTAACTGTCGACCTTTTAGCGGCTGTTTTTCTTTTGCGCCGTAGTATTTTATCCCTCCCTCCCTCCCCCTTTTTGCTTTCTGGCTTTTACCATTCGTACCTCTACTGCTTGTCACATACTTAGTTCTAATCAATAAAATATGGGCGGGGAATGGCTGCCTGCGGAACCCCTTCAGCCCTGTGCTGAAGCCCCGTCAGGGAGGGGGCATATTGTTCTCCGCTGGACTGGGTTAACTTGCCCCCAGGACATTATGCCAGCAACTATGCCCGCCTTGCAGCACAGGCATGAGGCCCCCCCTCGGCATGGCGCCATGTGTCAAGGCCCCTCATCCGGTGTTTCTCACGGTCAGCTGTGCCTGAGCCTTGCCAGTCCATTCCCTGCTCCAAATTAATTACGCCCAACTTGTGTTTGTTGTCATTTATTGCGCATCCAGTCATTAACAGTAAAAAGTACTTGAAATGTATGTACACTTGGAAGGACTGGAAATAAATTATGTTTAAAAGCACCTGAAAAGGTGGGGTGTTATTTCAATTGGCATTTACTCAGATTGTACAAGTGTTGTCAGAAACAGTTTTTTTTTACTTATTTCATTTGTTATCTCTTTGTCATAAGGTTTGCCTGTAGACACGTTGGTTGGACACAGAGAAAGATTTTATTCGCATTTTACAGAGTATGTAGGCCATGTTTGTCATGGAAGTAAACAATAGGGTATCAGTGTCTAGGGCTCACACTGATATCATTCCACAAAGTATAATATAGTATGGTGTTGTCCTTCTATCAGTCATTTTCAAAATCGTCTGTGTTGGACAAAGAAAGATTTTGTTTGCAGTTTACAAAGTATGCAGGCCATGTTTGTCATGGAAGTATAAAGTAACATGAACAGAGGGTTACAGTGGTGTCATTCCACAAAGTGTAATATAGTATGGTGTTGTTCTTCTGTCAGACATTGCCAAAATCATCTGTGTTGTGAATGAAGCAAAATAATTATAATAATCTTGGCAGTTAGTTGGTGTTGAGTTGTTGATTATAGAGAGGTCCAGAATTGGACATATTAACAACAAGCAATATATCAACCAAGCTAGGGATGTTGCTGTGAGCTTACTGCTAGTGAAATTCACTTGTTGAGAAAGAGGCATTGGCCAGCTGAATTTTGCTTACAGCTCAAAACCGACATTTCCAAATTCCAATTCATTCTGGAATGCACAGACCCTTCTGAGTGAGTTCCAATGAGATCCTTGGTGCTCCGTGGGGAAACTAGCCTCCTATGCAGACAAATTTGTAGGGGAGGAAAGGTTGGGTAACAAGCCAAAAGAATGTCTGCATAGGAACTATGTGTAATGTAATAACATTTATTTGTTACAATTTAACATGTGGCTATTGACCTACAGCCAATTTTACAAATTTAAAGTCATTCTATATGTATTGATAACAAAGTGAATACGTTGTGGTTCAAAATTAAGTGTGGTTTAATTTTTTGAAACCAGTTTATTTTTTTTTTCAAACCAGTTTGTATTTTTTTAACTGGTGTGAGGATTTGAACATTTGCACACGCAATTTTGGAAATCCATTAGGTCTATTTCAATAAGGCCAAGAAAAATTTCATGTTGAAATGGTTTCTTCACTGGCCTCACTCTGTTAGTTACAGGTTTTTGCTCTGAATGGAGTTGCATAGGCCTACAAAACACATTGATGACCTTTTGGCTTATTTCAGAGTAATGTCTATCAGTTAGCCATTTCTCTGTTTTTGTGTCTTCCCCTTTGGGCTACTTGTTGGTGGGCTTCAGTCAGAATATCAAATAGTTGAGATTTAGGAACAACTTGTTTTCGGTCCTTTGTGAAAAATTGACCATGTGAGTATGTCCACTTCTTCTGCAAATAGTATCCTGTTCCCATTTGGTAAGATCTGGACTGCCTTGCTTGCTTTTAAGGTGCTGAATTGCTTTTTGCGAAAATGAGTCCTCCAAGAAGAGATTTCTTGGTGAAGTAGAGTTTTTCTGTTGTTCTTTTAACTCAACTATTTTTAGGTAAAACTGTTGTTTGTTCACACAGTAATCTTCTGAATCAGTGGCCTCTGCCACTGTGAAAATAGCTTAGAGGTTTTTCACATAATCTGAAAGAAAGGATCTGGGATTTATGAATAAATTAAACTTTTGGCCAAGGGGAGTCTGGAACCAAAAGGTATTGGTGCAAGCTTTCCAACTGATGTGTTGGTAGTCTAGAGGTCAAGAAGGGTGCCTCCAGACTGAGAAAGCAGCGGTTCAAATCACGGTATGTACAATTAAGGAAAAAAGAACTGTAATATGTAGATACTATAGGATGTTGATATGCTCACATGGGTACAGGGTGTTGTATTGAATAAGGGAGGAGGGGTAGTCACAAAAAGGTTGAGGGGGAGCAAGTGAAGGAGAAGGGAGGGGAGTTAAGGGGAAAAAGTGGATGATAGGGGGTGAAAGGAAAGATGAAGGGAGGGGAGAGATCAATTTTTTGTTGTTGTTGCCATTTTTGTGGATCTTTTTAGACGCGCTAAAAAGCCATGACCCTATTTTTGAACCAAACCCCATAAAGAGAAATCCCTTTTTAGACAGTAGATAATCAAACCAGTTAAAAAAAATATAAACTGGTTTTAAAAAAATTAAACCGGAAGTAAATTTTGAACCACAAGAAATGCCTCTTTATCACTAGAATTGAAGGGCTCCAGGTAACAAATCCCAAGTGCCTTTGGTGCAGTTTGTGGGCTATTTTGCAATAGCCAATTTCTGCAAAATTATGGAGTGAATTTTTCCATGCTGTATGCCACATATTAGAGCTGAAAGATGCCAAAAAATGCATTTCCCATATTTTGATCATCTTGCACCCACTGTATTATTTATTTTTTAGTGCTGTACGGGAGTGATGCGAGTATGTCTCTTCATGTACATGTACACTCAGCCATTTTGCAAACATGAAGCTTAGGAACTCTTAGGAACTCTCGTTCGACAGTGACCTGTTTCTTTTTTCGCTCTCTGTTTTAGGCTGAAAAAGTTCTTTTTTGACGCTGGAAACATGGCATATGTTAAAGCACTAGTGCATGTTCCTGTGCTTCCTCAGGTTTGGCAAACTGTTTAGTTAGTTAAAACAATGCTGGAGAGAAGATGACACAGTAATGAGGATAAAGCAGAGTAGACAGTCATTTACATGTATGTACCTTACCGTCACCCTTCGAAAATCAGCTCATTAACAAACCAGAGAAAAAAGTAGAGTGAGAACTTTCATTTGTTAATAATGTTTCAAACTGGAAAATTCTAGCACAGAAACACTATATGTTTTCTTTTTCAGAAGCAAATTTGGTGACATTCTAATCCAGTCATTCCATTGTCTTGCCAGAATCCTCCATCGTTTTCGTTATCAGACGCGAAGCCTACTTTGGCAAGATCCACCAGCTTTGAAGGACCCCCTCGTAAAACATTGCCAACTGAAGATCCTAAGCGACAAAGCCTCATGGAGCCACTCACTGTTCCCATGACAACAGAGCCATTAATTCAAAGCACTCCTCAAGTATGAGTCACTTTAAAGAGAAATATGTTTGTAACCTTTTCTACGAAAACAGAAAAATAAATAGGCCATTTCTGAATCCAGCCCAGCCTGTTTTTCAAAGCAAGTTTTTGTTGTGGAAATAAGTTTGTTTATTTTCATAAGACAGACTTTGCACGTCTCATCTTTTAAACAGGAAAATGGCCTATTTACAATAATCATTTCTTTACTGACTTAATACAACCAATACAGTAAATGAAAAAGGTGACTTGTTTCCAGTTTTTGCTGGATGTAATGTTGTTACGACTGTACTTAGTTCTGCCCAGCTACCTGTCATGCACATAATTAACAAATAGATTCCATGTTGCCATGTGTCTGTTCAGTAATAGATCACAGATGATGTCAAAATGTGATAAGAACAAAAACGTGGCACATGAGGCGATAGCTGAGTGTTGGCTAATGTGGGATTTAGTAGGAAAAAATGATGAACTTGGTAATATTATGTTTCTTAATTTTTGCAATCTTTCTCTCAAGACTACAGAGGCTGACATGTTAGGACTGGACTTGACAGATGGTCCCAAGTCTGATGAAAGGTTTGTTATCCATTTATGAGTGTAAACGGTCCCATTATGAAAGGGCTGGCCCAGGCCTAGCCTGCATAGCAAGCATTCCTGTACGTACGAAGAGCCCTGCTAAGATTTTGCTGCAACTTTCACTTGGCCAGCATATGCCAAAATCTTAGCAGGGGTCTTTGTACATACGGGAATGCTTGCTAAACAGGCTAGCCCTGGCCCCTATCTCTTTCCACTATGTGATTAACTAAATGTTTCTACAGCTGTAGCCAGAGCTATTAACTAAAGAGTTAAACCAGAAGTGAAAATTATTTTTAAAAAATGCCTTTTCAGTCTCCTAGCTCAGTTTTAAATTGTAAATCATGAAGTTTTCTTTTTGAGTCAAATGCTGATTGTTTTATTTTTATTGTTGTGTCTGAAGATGAGATCCCCATGGATTTTACTTACAGTTTAAAGAGTATGTCAAACCAAAAAAATAATAATTTGAAGCCTTACAGCAAACAGTTAGTGTGCTTTTACATTCAGTGGTTATCCAAACAAGTACATGTTCAGTAATTATTGTAGCATGTTATTACAGTACTGTAGTTGTCATAGTAAGTACTATATTCTACATGTAATTTGTAGTTCCTGGTGTGTTCTGATTCACTATCAACTACCAAGTGCCTTCTCTTGTTATAGAGACCTTCTTATCTATCAGTTGAGGCAAGAAATTTTCCAATTAAAGATGACCCTAGAAAAGCTACAAAAGGAAGTAAGTTCTCTTCATCAACAGTTCCCTACATTTTAGAGACTTAAATAAACACGAATTTGCCACTTCTTTGATCCCCTCCCATGTCACATGAAGCTGTACGTGAACCGCCCAACCTTTCTCATGCTATCAACTTCTAATTTTGTATAAGATATACAAGCATTGATTAATAAAACATTTCTTTTGTGTTTTCTTCATGAATGATTAAAGAGTTAAATAAGTCTATTCACAAAATGTGTTCTTAGAACATTCGATATTAATCTTGAGGTAAAGGCAACTCTTGCAACATAAGTGAATACCAGACAAAGCAAAATTGATCTTGAAAACTAGTGGTTGTTTCTGCTAGAGCATAAATGTGCTGTAGTTATTGTTTAGCTCAACTGACCTTTGTATGATTACGATTGCGCCAGTGATTGTGCCAACTGTCCATTTTTGTTTACATGCCAGATCAACATGTGTTTTTACGTGCCTCTGTTTGTTTGAACCAAAGATTTTTCAGTGACACATGCCCCCAATCCCACCAACCAATCAAAATGTACAATGTCTTGCCATACGTGCACATCTTATCTGAAAATTGCCCACTGCATTCTTGAACGCTAAGCGAGTCTTTTTCCCCTCCCACCCTCGTTGTGTGATCTAGTTAATCCCTTAATATTTTTATTTAATGAAGTAGTTCTTTCCTACTTTATATATATATATGCCCTCGATGTCATATTTATCATTTTGTCATTTCTATGAAAAAATGGTTTTGGATAAGTGTTGACAGAGCCAACCCTTCAGTCCCACAATGAAGCAATGCTGGGGTCGCCCTAGCTTGGGTGAGAAATGGTGGCACATCCACTTCCCCTTGCTGGCCTAACCCTCCAGGAACTTGGCATAGGTACACGCTGCTCAGGGCAGCTGTGCTCCATGCACAGCCATTATGTCACTCACTGACACCAGCCTAGCCCCAGTGACTGGCCTTGCAGTGGCAGGCAGCACTCGGGTCCTGGACGACATTTTATCCTCAGCCTTTTTCCTCCCACTAATATTGCATCTTCAATTGTGTGTGACATTAAGTTGAAATTATTTTAAACACTAACATGCACGTATACAGTGCATCGGTTTTGGCCACCTGCCCTAAATGTTATCTTTCTCCTGGTAATCCATGCATTTGCATTAAGGAATGATATCATCTTTCATCCAAAATGACACTGCAAAATAACATATTACGTGTATTAAACTGGAGCTGTTGATACTTTGTGATAATACATGTACATATTCTGTATTTTTCCCTAGTCAAAAGCTCTTGAAGATTCTCTTCGTTCCCACATAGCAAGTGTGAGTCCAAATCCACTTGTTGCTGTGAAACTGTATTATTTTTAGCATGAGGTTTGTTTTCTAAGTGTTTAACAACCTCTGAAAAGAAAGAAAAAAAATATTATTTCTTTTTTCTTTTCAGCTTACAGATGAACTGAATGAGTATAAGACAATTGCAGAGAAAACTTGTGAGGTACCATGCCAGCACCATCGTGTCAGCTGTCTTGTTGAGCCTTTTTGTAATATTTATGAATAACTGACAAATTGTTCTCAGTAATGTTGAACTTCTCCTTACAGATACCTTACAGATACCTGTCTTATCTATTATGGGCAGTTCCCTTTTGTCCTGGCAAAAAGTTCATATTATGTTATGACATGTTTGGTGCGAAAACAAAAGGAATTGACATGTGCAACTACAGCTGTACAATACTCTAAAGCCTGGTTCCCAACTGTGCGCTAAGCACAAGCATAAGCATATCTCTACAATGTTCCACTCATGAAACAAGCACGAGAAATTGAGGCATACACAAGTACAGTAATGGTGGAGAAAATACAAGCTACTGTAATTTTTGCGCTTATGCTCATTTCACATTTGTTCCCACTTGTAAAATAAGCACGAGTGTGAGATATATTGACGCGAGATAAGCACAAGCCCGAGGAGGGGAAATGCTCCTTTTCTTGTGCTTATGGTTGTGCTTTTGCTTATTTCATGCCCATTGTTTCGACGATTGAACAGAAATCTATGCTATATTTAATCTTACTTGTTTATAAATTTCTAAGGACAAAAACGAAAACGAAAGCTACTTCAATCATCCTGATACAGAGTTGTTATCGACGAACTTATACGAAGCGATCGAAACAAGCAAAATAACTGAAACTGAACTTGAATAATCATTAGCCCCTTTATAGCGAAAGATACAAAAAGGTATGAATGCCATTAATGAGCTATTGTTCTGTCTGAAGTGCAAGCGACAGCTCTTGCGAAAAAGACAAGTCAAGTCTTTACAATTAGTTTCCTATTGTTTCTCGTGAACACCCATTCCCACACAATTTTGCTTACGCTTATGCTTATCACACAAGTGAGAACCAGGCTTAACCCCCAAATCTTGCATGACATGGCACAAAATGCACTGAAATCACTCTGGTACATTTCACAAGATACAGAAGCCTTGGTAAAACAAGATGAAACACTGTCACAAAAAATTACATTCTCTTTTAAAGAAATCTTTGTACTATGGACCCTCACTATTATGGACAACAGACTCTGTATGTGATTTCAGATCAGGACAATAAAATTTGTCCTATTGTCCACTCAATAAAACTGGTAAGTGTTTTCAGCCAGTGTATTCTGGCAGGGTGGCATTCATAAGAACAGTGCAGACCCTGTGTGGGTTAGATGTGATTGACACAGTGCTGCTATTGTCTATTGTGCTATTGTGTCTATTGTACATCTGGATACACCTTCTACATGTGTGGATGGATCCTTTAAATGACATGTTTAAAATGGACACTCTGACAGCCATTCTCTGTCAAGTTTATTGTCCACAGAAGTTCAAAGTCACACATATTGGGAATACATTTAGAGTTGAGTAGCTTTAACACAAGTTCTGAGATGGCTATGTTTTTCTGTTTACTTTTCAGGAAAATGTTTTGCTTAGAAAAGACCTTGAGAGCAAAGATGAAGACAAAAAAGGTTCCATTCAGTCTTCCTTTCTCATAGAAAGAGCACTTATAGTAACAAATAAATCCATTTTTTGCCCCCTGTAATTTTGACAGTTGAAGCACAAGAATCAATCTTTCTAGGTTCCTTCCAAAACATCAGTGGTGCAGGTTTCTCTTCCCCACCCCCCTACTATGTGAAATTTTCCAATGCGAATGGCATGTTTTCCACATGTACTGAGAGTACTAAGTTAATGTTTTGTAAATACCTTATGTTGTAATGTTTATATTTTGAAATTCTGTTTCCCTTTTCATACAACTTATATTTCCAACATGGCAGCCATGAGGTGGATATGAGGTGCATACATGTTTTTTTCCCCACTTTAGACCAGAAAGGCTCATCAGACGAGAAGTTCAGTAAACTGAAAGGAATGTATGGCAAACTCAGAGAAGAACACATCCAACTTTTAAGAACTGTATGTTGAATACTAATGATCTATAGCTTCCTTGGAGGATATTTCAAGAATAAATAATTATGTGTTTTAGACTTCACCAGTTTAACTGCCAATTCTGTCATTTCTGTGAATTTCTCTTGATGTAAAATCATGGAGTTAATTGTCAGTGATAAGGGATATGTGGAAAAAATTCTGATGTTCTAGATCTCCTGGAAAACAGGGCCTGTATGCCTTCAGGTACTAGCTCAGATGCACTACACTGAGCTTGTGGAGACTTGCCAGCTTTGTTCTAAGTACACCATCTCATTTTTGTCTAGACTGCTGAGGTGAAGCAAAAGCTGAGCAGCTCTGAAAGAGAAAAAGTGGTAATTAAAGCTTGATCAAAAGTTCATTTTGAAATCATGTTGCATTACATTTCATGTCACCATATTTGGATGTGTAATTCATTGTAATGGGGTACAGGTATAGGAGGTAAATTATATTTCCAGAGATTTCTGTCAAAATGGGACTCATCTTAAGTTGACTTAAGGCAAAAAGACACCATAATATTCAGCATTGACCTTGCAGAGGCAGACCCATGTACACAGAACAAGCATGGTAGAGTTTGTAATGTTCTTGTGCTTAAGCGTGGCAAAATGGCAAAGCCAGAGCCCTTTTCTACCATCAGATCTAAGTTTTTTTATTGCCATTAAAAGACTTTTGAAGGTTATTCTCTTTTAAAAGGAATTGAGTCAAGAAAATGAGAAGCTGCAACAGGAAGTTGATGATAAGGTGAATTTCTGACAGGCTAATAGCCAGGTTAATTTGCAAGCATGGGAATAACAATGAATTTTCTTTTTTTTTTGGGGGGGGGGGATTCGTTTTAGAAATCCCTTTTTGTTTCATTGAAATGTAAGTCAGAAGTCCTGCAAGTGCTCCCAAAAGCTCAAACAACTGAACAAAATGGAAGGTACAGCTGCTATTGGGTGCTCAGTAATGTGGCCTTAGCAAAAGAGAGGCTGTAGTTAGGTTTCTTTTGATAAAATCTCCATTATGTAAATGCAAACTACATGTAGAACTTTAGACTGTGAAGGATTTGCAATTGGTCACTGCATGAGATTTTCTTTATTTATTAATTTTGATATATCAGATGATGCCGGCGCTCTTATGATTAATAGGCGATAGCGATGGCCGCCTGGCTGTTTGGCCGACGTAACGTTATGAAGAGAGAGTAAAACAGTAAAGATCTTGGTTTGTTTAGGGCCACAAGAATCCAGTGTCGGCAATTTGATAATGATGGGAGTTTAATAACGATAGTTACTGGCATACACTCTTTAGTTTTGAATGGGGATTGCCTGCTGTGCATTGTGAGGTGTCCGCTAAGTGAGAGTTTTCCTTGATGACAACATTATTGGGGGAACAATTCTGGCCATGTGGCTTCTTTGTACTAATACTTCTATTCTCCCTCTGATTGATATGCTGTACATGAGATTGAAATATATGCTGATTAAAAATGTTTTCCTATCGCCTTTCAGAAAGCCGAGAATGAAATTGAGAGACTGACAAAGGAGCATAATGATAAGGTAGGGCTGAACTCACACTTGTGTTGTGAGCTTTGAGGCAAGGTTATAAGAGACAAAATTGGAAACTCCAAGTTGATGAGAATAATCGAAGGGCTCCAGGCAAAAAAGTCCTA
>BLFK01000078.1:475508-478008 GCA_014634185.1 Astreopora myriophthalma | reverse complement strand
AGTGAGCTTATAACAGAGTGGCCTTGAGGGAGTGAGGAAAGGTTTTCCAAGATACATTGTCCAAGGTTAAAGTTCAAATCTTTAACTTTCTCCTTTTAGGTTGCAGTGCTTAGCAATAATTTGGCAGATGTTCAGAAGAGCAGAACAGAAGAAGAGACAGCTAAACAAAAGGCAGAAGACACCATAAAAAAAGAAAGAAAGGAACACGAAGAAAAGGTCTGTAAAATATTGAAATTTCATGGACAGATTATACGTTTTTAATTGAAAGATTGAGCAGAACGCTAAACAGGACCCCCTAGAACCACGTAGAGTATTTCGATATCTTTGCTCAAATCCTTTATGGTGTTCTTACTATTGAATTTTTGTGCAAGGTAACCACCCTGGAAAGAGAGAAACATGATGAGATCACAAAAGAAAAACAATATCTACTTGGTGAGTTGTAAATTTAGTGCAAGGATGAAAAGTAATGTCAAGACATGTTGATGCTCTTCCTTTGAAACTTGCTGGAGAACAAGCCATTCTCCAAAATAATGACCAAAGTAAATTCAATCTCTGGGATCACTGAATGTATAGCAAGAAAGAACTTCCTTCCTTCTACAGGTCACTTGGTTTGTAATACATTTTTCTTTGGTATTTATCCAAACCTTTCCAAGAAGTGACTGCCTGGAATTTCTCACTTTTAGAGACAACCATACGAGCACCATTCACACAAGGGCAGTAAATTTTCATGTGTTCAGTTTCCATTCCGTCCCTCCCAAGGTAACAAGGAAGGGGTTCTGTTTCTAGGGATGGTGTTTACGTTCCATGCAGCTTGAGTTTTAGCTATCTGATTTAAAGAAGTGTAAACTGCCTACTGAGCCAGCCAGCCAGCCAAGAGCACCTCTTGTTAGTCGGTGAATGCAGCTGTAGATGCCTTCTGTGCATGCATAGTTGATGAATCTGTACTGATAGAAGTTTCCTGTTAAAACATACATGTAGTACCGGATGTCATTTGCTTCCTTTATCTATCAGGTATGGCCATACAAGAAGCACAAAACACAATACAAGATGCTTTGAACCAGTTTGCAAATCCAAAACATAGCTCAACCACTTGCACTGCAGGTATGAGTTGGTCTAGACTGCTAGAAGTCCCCTCTGAGTCAGTCAAGCAGCCTGCTCCAGTCACGCAAATACGTGAACCAGCCAAGGGGAGAATCAGGCTGGTTTGCTGGGTGGCTTAACTGACCCAGAGGAGACAAATGGCAGTGTATCAATGGTCGCATTCATTGTGGCAATTTCCTTTGGTTTTTGTTGTTGTCATCTAAGCCTCACTTTGAAGCTATATTTGAATGTATTGCAGGTGGACTATTCAGTCATGCTTGTTATGATTACAAGAATTGTGTGCACGAAACGAGGCTGTCCTTTCACGTTGCAGAATATTATGTAATGTTTAAAAAACGAGCAGCAGTGCTTTGTTGCATTTAAAAACATGAGGTGTAACTGAGTGTTTTTAGACCCAATAAAATACATGCTGCGAGTTTTTTGACCAGCTTCAAAAACATTCCACAAAAAGCGTGTCCCTCTGGAGTCTGAACAATGGTTCAGACTGTGAAACGAAAATTATTAGCATACAAGAAAAACAAGCTATGCCTTATTAGTATTCTTTGTATAAAAACACTAAACGAGGAGTGTTTTATTGGGTATAAAGCTCATGCACGTGATGTTTTATCAGTGACTTGATAGGCTGCTGGGCTCATGAATGAGTTTTTGAAGGTATTTTTTTAAAATGGCCTGTTTGACAGATTATGATTCACATGATTCTCGACCAGCAACGTTCTGGTGCTCCAAGGCTATTTATCAACGATGATATTGAATGTGACCAACTGGCAGTTTTTAACACTTGACCAGATGGTGCTGTAAAAGCTACCATCCTTAGAAATATAGTGCATTCTTCGGTTTAGTTGTGTTTCTTTATCTTCAGATTACTTGTTGAGCAGAATTGATTGTCTTCCTGGAGTTGTTGATGAGCTTGATTCAAAGTTTACTTCATATCAGAAAGATCACAAAGGTAGACCAGACCACCCAAAGTCACTTTTGGGTTTTCATGGTATTAGATTCAGCCTTAAAGTGAATCTTGTGAACTGTTCATGTTGTGGCATTTAAGAATTAAAGATTGTTCTAAGTGCGTCAAGTCAGCTGTAGTTGTTGTATTCATGGTTTTCTTGTTTCCAGATGCTTTTGACTGTGTTTGCTCCCTGAGTTCATTCTCATATCATCTCAATGAATGCATTCTGAATGCCAAGGCCACTTCACACATGGCACCAACCCAAGAGGCTTCAGGTCAGACATTGACATGTTGACTAACATCCATTTTCTCTTACCTCCATTATTGGACAATCAAATATACTTGTCATGGGAATGTACGAAATGGTCACAGAGGTTCAGCGAACATAACATACCACCTCATGTTGTTAAACTTTCACATTATGTATTTTGATAAAGCTCCCTATTTTGAGAATTT
>BLFK01000078.1:466331-474489 GCA_014634185.1 Astreopora myriophthalma | reverse complement strand
ACAGAAAACTCCGCTGTCGCGCCGTATGTACAAATTCACCAATGAGAGTGCGTCATTTATCTTCCCACGACACCTCGGGAACTCGTTCAAAATGGCGACTGAACATGTAGTAAACTAGTTCACTTTCCCCCTCATGCGAAATCATTACGCGTGCATCGAAAAGATTCAGAGGCAGTGCACACGGAGCGACTAGTCTTTGCGACCTGTTGCAGCGACTTGTCGCCCAGTGTGTCCCGACCTTTACAACCCTTGTCGCAGCGTTAATGCTTCGCGAGGTGCGCAGCGTGTCAGGGATTGCTCAGAGACGCCAACTGTTTCACCTCATATCGGTAGCAGTTTATCGATTTTGGCAAATACGCATGCGCTAATTTTTCAAACCGTCCACTGACACCGGACTTCCGTCTTCTCCAGTGCACACATGGAAGAGAAAACTAGCACAATCTCAAATATATAGATCGTTTTCACATGACGTCACTGCGACCATATTGGTGTACCTAAACCAAGAAACGGTGACCATATTCGTGTTCCAAAACAGTATTCGGGGAATTGAACCCCATTTTTATGCAAATATTTCTTTTTTTTCTGTAAATCAATATGGCCGCTGGTCACGTGAGTGAAAACCATCCATATCGCTTGAAATCCTATATTAAGTTAACATTTGTGACATTTTCGTTTGCGCATGTATGAATTCGCTGGTGGTCTAATACATGCACGTACCACTTGGGAGACGTACTGACTACATTTCAATCACAAAATGACCTTCTGAGTGACCCCAAGAAGCGGAGAAGCTTGAGCATTTGCGTCACTTAATTGCCTGTTTGGCAAGAGGAAGGCTTATATCAAACAGGTGTCAGTGATACCGGCAAAACCTAGGTTGTTGGATTGATTTATTAAAGTACACTAAGTAGTCCCAGTATAAGCGAAGAGCTCAGCTCGCGATATTCGAAGTGGCCTTTGTTTCCTTTGCTGCAGAAGGTGCACGTTTCAAATTCTACTCATACGTTTAGTCTAAGTACTTTGTGCGTGAACAATGTAAGTTGGCTTATATTCATCCGCGGTGGCTAAATGGCCCGCAGGAAGTTCTAAAACTTGCAAAAAAAAGTGCCTCATTCCTATGAGCTAGTTAAAGTTAAAGAGTGTAGAATGCCATGAAAACGAGGTCTAATAGCCCTATAATGGACTTTTCTCAAACCTTTAAAGGAGCTATGTCACGGTTAAATGGGTTTGAAAAGTTTAGCTAAACTTTTCAATTTTGTTGTTTGTAATCCGTGTCAATCTTCTCCATCCTTAACCATCATTGCTCCTTTCTGGTTTATTATTATCTCTTTGGTGTTTTTCCACCTTTGTAAAGCATTATTTTCAGGTTTCCTTCAATTTAAAGGTAAATTTGTCGATGATCAAAATACCTCAAAATATCGTGACAGAGCTCCTTTAAGGCCTCTAGTTTTCCTTCACTGGTTTTCCAGACTTTCAGCACAGCGGTTAAGTTATTGGTTATTGTCAGTGGTTTTTTGACCGTAAGAATTCATAGTTTTGGGGAGAGGAGTGAAACAAGGGCATTCCCTCAGTCTGTTCTTTGTTTTACACTTCGTGAATCGGCACTGCACAGTTCTCGCCATTCCCGAAACAGATTTCACAGGGTGTTGTTACTGATAAATTTGTGATTTCATTTGATTGATTGTTAGTGGTGCAATATTCAACTGCAACATGACTTGTGAGAACTGTGTCTGTAGCTTGGTCATCAACATTGATTTGTTTGCATTGTAGATCCAACTGCTGTTGCTGATAAAGTGAATGCTGTAAAGAATCATATCATTGATATCACCAAAGTTGCTCAGGTAGTTAAATGCAGACAACTGTTATATTCATATGGCTGTGTTCAGTAGAGTGTATTATGAAGGCTCCAACTTACAATTTGTTTTGTACAACTTAATATGGTGATCCCCCATTTATGGTAAATGTCAGTTTGCTTAGTTGTTTTTTGTTTTGTTTTTTGTTTGTTTGTTTGTTTTTTTGGGGGGTGTTGTCCAGTACAAGTACATAATGAGATTTATGGTACCTGAGGTGTTGTGCCTTGGATGGGTCTCGTTGTCTGATTTTGCGCAATACCCACTGGCTGAGCCATTTTGTTCTTGCATTTTTTTTATCCTTGTATTATTTATCCTATTTATTTTGTTTTGCACGTGCAATAAAGCTGATAAAACATAAGTTCAAAACAAATAGCAAATAGATAAAAAGTAAGATGTGACAATGTGTTGCCTAATCGTAATCTAATCCTGACAGTTTTGTGATACATGAAGGTCTTTTTTTTAAGGGGGCACTTCGTAACGTCTAATCAAATTACCATGAATCTGTATTGGACACGTATGTGCTAACAGGCTTAAGCGGTTTTCCAAACAGGCTCTTGCTCCCAAGGAGAAAGATAATATGGACAGTGTTGGTGGTGAAGTCGACGATGAGATTAACGCCACTGCCGAGGTCAGCTAAAGTTACTTATTTGGTTGGTTGATTTGTTTTTATGTCTGTTGTTTTGATGTTCTAATCATGCGATGTTTCTTCCAGCTTGTTGCAGATTCAGCTGCCAGAATCGAGGTAAGAATTACTGCAATAATTGCGCAAGTGGCAACAATTCCTTGTAGGGCCCAAGGGGGGTGGGGTACTTTTTGCATTGGCCCATGAGGCCTGTGCTCTGAGGTGGAATTTCAAGGCTTGGAATAATATTTCGAGGTGCGCTAATTGGGTATACAGTGAGAACCTTATCGATCATTATCATTGTAGGCACTACTCCTCCCCCCTCACCGTTGCTGTTTTGTTTTCTTTTCCTTTATGTTACAATCACTGGAGCTGTTGTTAATTGTAACGATTCTCGTTTCAATGATTTGATTTTGTTTATTGTTTGTTAAATTTTAGGAAATCCTAAACAAAACGAGGGAAAAGTACACCGGCATTCAGCTTGAGGTTAACGGAAGGTATTCTAAACTGAGATACTAAGAGCGAGGAGAAAGTCTTACAACTTTAGCAATAGGTTTTTTTTTTTCAGTTATTTCAGCTAAGTGAACGCTTCCTTCATAAAAGAAAATGAAAGAAAGTGTCGCCTTTGTAATGACGTTCGCAAATGGTTATACTAGGAACGTAATGAAGCCTGGTTATGACCAGGTTAGGTTTTGGTAAGAGTTTATCCTTCCTTGCATAGTTAGTAACTGCTATGTTCCTTGGAGTCGCAAATCTACATGTTTTTCAAACATTTTTGAAATGATTGAAATGTTTTACGTTGTCTGTAGTCGTTAGCAAGCAAAACATGGCCTGGAAATTGATTGCGTTGCGTGATTTCAAATAAACCTGGAAGTATTTTTACTCTGCAGTTTCATTGTTCATTCGTTCGTTCATTCATTCATTCATCTGTTTATTAACAGAATCCTGGATTCCTGCACAGCTTTGATGGAGGTAATATTTCTTGTTCCTGGTGCTTGTTTTGTTTTTGGTTTTTAATGTTACCGTTTTGAACAGATTTGTATTAGTATGTTTGTTAGGTTTAAGTTAGGTTATGTTATGTTAGGGTTAACCTCACTGGGTTCCAGGTTATGCAAGTGTTTGAGTTCAAATTTGTCTCCCGTAACTAACAATTCGACCGATAACTGAGTCCTTCTTTAATCTTTAATCTTTAATCTTTGTGCTCTCTAAACAGTATGACTATACTAAGAGGAATGCAAATACCATATGTAAGCTTGGTATTTACAAATAAATAAAAATATGTTCAGTAATAGGTAATGAGTAAACGTCCACCTAAAGCAAGATAAACAAAACAGCCAAAAACTCATGGCTATGGAAATGTGGGCGAAAAGCCTTGTAGACAAACGAATAAGTGGATGCTTTAGCACTCTAACTTCTTAGAATTTCACTTGTTTTTGCGTCTGGATTATCGAATTATTATTAGTTCTTTACAGTTTGGTGCACATGTTTCCACAAGTGAAATTCCCTTGCCACTATAGCACATGATACAACAATGCGCTAGATGGTTCTCCGTGCTTGTCTTTTCAGGCAATAAAGAATTTGATAATGAAGTCCAAGGTTTTACAAAAGGAGATCGTCAACGAAGGCAAGGTAGGTGGTGTAAGCTAGCGGAACAAGCTTGTGTTGCTTGCTAATTCAACTCCCACTGGATTTAGTGAGCTTTAAAGAACAGTTTTTGTATTTTTTTGTGTGTGCATCAGTTGCAACAATGACACGTTCTTTACAGACATCTGCAACATGGAAGGAAATCCTTCCCATTCCACCCCTCCCTGAACACCCCACACCCGCAGCAACGATAGTAAGTTGACTTTTTTTGCTTTTTTTTTTTTCGCTATTCAGGGCCAAGCTACGGCGAAAGAGTTCTATAAACGGCATCACCGCTGGACTGAGGGGCTCATATCAGCAGCTAAGGCGGTTGGCTGGGGAGCTAAAGTGCTTGTGTGAGTAAAAGGGTCTCCTGTTTTGTAATGCACTGGCCTGCTATGTTGGAGGTGTATTATGGGTTCAAGGTCCAGGCAAAAAAGAAACCCAGATATTTTGGAAGGTCACATTACAGGTATGGGAAGTACGTTTTCTCTCACGTCACTTTGAAGTTTTACGGGTAGAGGAGGCGAAACAGACTACGCTAACGCCTTAATGTTACGGTCCCACGACGTGATCTTCTAAACTGAGGCAAATGTAAATACGGCTAACATGTTGGTACCAGTTATTTTATGACACGCAGGGCCAAGGCGATAGGCTCGCCATCCATCCCGTGATTGTAACCCGCCATTTGGGGAAGGGAGAAGTGAAATATAAATTGTTCGTCTAGAAAGAGTAGGCCCCCGGCCTGCCATTACCGATAAATTCCTTATTTCATTTATTTACCGGGCTTAAAATCCCCCATCTTCTTTACTACAATAGCGAGAATGCCACCCTGTTGACATTTCAGTTCTAGCAGTAAGCAGGACATTCGTCATCAGAACCCAGTTTAACGGCCTGGCATCTACGAGTCTCCTGTAACTCAGTGTTAGAGCATCCGAACTGGACATCGGAAGTCGATAGGTTCGACTCCTGCCGTTTAGGAGCACCCGGATAGTTCTTTCGGGTGCTCGCGCCATTATCGATAAATTCATTAGTTCAACGTTTTGACACATTGAAACAGAGAATATGTGTAAAAGAGAGTTCAGATTTAATTTCAGCATTTTTAAAAGATAACATCTTTGTTCTCTTGGCACACAACTGCGATTTTGGGGAGTTTGGCCAATTTAAATTTAGCTAAAATTACACAAGTGTAGTTTAAATGTAATGCAACATTGCATGCTTTTGCAATTTGTTCCAAATTTTTCTCAAATCCGACTTTACCTTGGCCCTTGTGTGCAAATGGTTTGCGTTTCAGGGTTAATATTGTGAGATGGGAAGGAACTGAAACACTAATTTAGTGTTGCTCTTTGTTTATTCTAGCGACTCGGCCGACAAGGTTGTCCAAGGAGAAGGCAAGTTTGAGGAAATAGTAGTGGCTTCCAATGAAATCACAGCAAGTACAGTTCAGTTGGTGAGTTACGCGATGATCACTGGAGAATAAAAATGTGAATAATAAGAGGCTAGAGGTATCCTTCACTCGGATTGGTTGATTTTAAGTTAGTTCTTCTCTGTTATACGACAATCTTAGGGTCCGTTTGGAAGCAGGATGCCCTGATTTAAAGCGCGATTTTTGCTTGTTTCGTTAGAATTGTCAGTTTCATGGTGGCCCTTTCTCACAAGTTTTCCTTTTGAAGTGAAGATGGTGAATTGCAGTGAATGAAATTAGCGGGCATACTGCTCCTAACAGGAGTCGAACCTGTGACCATCCGATTAGGAGCACTGACAAATTCGTTTTCACATGACGTCACGGCCGCCATCTTGGTGGACCAAAACAAAGGAACGGCGGCCATATTGGTGTACAAGGCTAACCCTCTGGGAATTGAACTCTATTTTTATGCAAATACTTTCTTTTGTTTAATTGAACCAATATGGCCGCTGGTCACGTGAGTGAAAACGATCTATAGATGGTTTTCACTCACGTGCAGACCAGCGGCCGTATAGAGAGATTAAGCATCGTGATTACGGCAAACGGCAAACGTCAGTCTGAAATACGCTGTTTACCAAGAACTCACGAAATTTATTTGATTTCAGCTTATATTTTGCCTGTTAACCACAGCTATCAAACAAGTACTAAAAACAGAGAAATAAGCTAGAATAAGAGAATTTTCATGGTTTTATGACAAGCAGCAGCCTGCCGTTTGCCGTTGGCCGTAAACGCGATGCTAAATCTCTGATTTACTGAAACAAAAGGAAATATTTGCATTAAAATGGAGTTCAATTCTTCGAGGATTGTTTTGGGACACCAAAATGGCCGCTGTTTCTTTGTTTAGGTACACCAATATGGCCTCCATGATGTCATGTGAAAACGATCTATTGAATTCTCAAATAAAACAAAATGAACAGCCCACTCCTCAGGCAAATGACTTTGCTTGTAGTAATGTTTGCTATTCAAAATAACGTAATAGACAATAGTGCTTCTCTATTAATACACTTTCTGAAGTGTGTTAAGGACAAGTTGAGTTGTTGCAGCCTTTTCCTGGCTTAACGCGGAGCAGAAGCAGTAGTTTGTCCGACATGTTTTTGTCTGTGGCCAGAATAGCGGTTCTCAAGCTAGTCTGGACATTACTCATGGCCCATCAGCTGAAAACGAAACTCGAGACTTGAATAGCGAAGGGACATGCATGAGGCTGTTTTGCCTTGCATGATGATTTAACAATAACTTCATTGTTCAGGTAGCAGCATCAAGAGTGAAGGCTCAACGGTCAAGCAAAGGATTGTCAGCTTTGCAAGGCGCCTCTAGAAATGGTTTGTTCACTCTCGCCTAGAAACTTGCTGAGAACATTGCGTGCACGAAATCCGGTTTTTCTTTGTACAGTTATTATGACAAGAGGGTTTGTTTAACCAACCCCTCTCGTGTTTAGATGAGGCTATGTAAACACGAAAAAAGTCCTCTTCTCAAAAATAAGTCCTCTTCTCAAAAATAAGTTGACATATTTCCATCAATCATATTTCCTACTAGCCAATCAAAACGCGCATCTGACACATGAACCATTCAAAATTTGCGTGACGTCACAACCGTGTTTACTTACTCTCATCTAAAACACCTATTGACCAATGAGAGGGTGCGTACTATCCTAATTATTTTATAATTGACTTTATTGCGTCTCATTTGATAAATAAATTTGATAAATAAAATGGATAGTAATTCGTTTCGTCCTGTTTGTTGTTTTGTTATTCAGTTGTCGAGTCTGCGGCTGGTGTAGTTGCATCTGCTAAGACGGGAGCCGAGATGATCGAAGACAGCAGTGAGTACTTCCCTTTCATTTTAGATCATTTGGACAAAATGTGCTGCTTACATAAAGAGAAGTAAAGGAAAGAACACGTGATACTTAAGGCTTCAAGCTTGTGGGGCCGTGTATAGAGAGAAAAAAATTAAAATAAACAGAACAACGTTAAGAAACCCATCTGGAAGAAGGCAACCGGTTGACTATCCACAAAGCGTGGTGGAGTTGAATTTGGGACCACACAAGACAAATGCATTTGGTAGTCAGAGCGGAATTTGAACCCTGTGCCCTAAACACTGGCCCATGCCGCCTCGATGGCAGTCAGAATTTTCGTGTAATTAGAACATATTTTAACATGCTTCCTCTGCTTCCTGTCTGTAGAATCAGTGCCAGATTACTCCAAGCTAACGCTCACACAAGCAAAGAGACTTGAAATGGAGTCACAGGTACGTAGATTGTTGGGAGGTTATTGCTAATCTAGAGATCTTTCTAGCCATTTGAAACAGGAGGGTTAAGAGGAAAAGACGTCTTTTTATCCGAAGGCTTTTATTTCCAGAGAAATTAAGAAAGAGGTGATTTTTGCATGGGGAACACAAATTGTAGTGTACTGCGATTTTGTTGGCTGTAACTCTTATGAATTATGAATGATTTACATGTTCTACTTCAGTGTAGAAAGTGTTCAGCTGTTGTGCATGAAAAGTTAAATACTACAGTGTGCATTTTTTCCTTGGTAATTTATGCAAGGTTTTGTTTGTGACGCATGTTTCGCACTGTCACGTTTCCGTTTGTAGGTTCGAGTC
>BLFK01000078.1:418831-463831 GCA_014634185.1 Astreopora myriophthalma | reverse complement strand
CCAGATGTTTTTTTCTTGCTTGAAATTAAATTAGAGGCCATGAACGTTTGAGAAAAGTCCCTTACAGGGCTATTAGACCTCGTTTCCATGCAACTTTACTGAAAAATATGGCCAAGTTAGAGTGTATATTTTTTTAATATTCGTAGATAATACCAGTTAATCTTATTTTTATTTATTTCTTGCTCTTTTCGGGTATTTATCTATTTGTGTATGTATTTTTTAATAATAATCATTATTTAATTCCAGAATGGTTATCGACGCCTTTCCCAGAGTCGGCGTCTGATTTTTAGGGACCTCAGACTCAACTAAGAACTCAAAATGAACATCAAGCACGACCAGTCCACTTTTTAAATCTCTTTCGCATACTTGTTACCTTGGTTTTACAGGATTATTATCTCCTATCAAACAATAAAGGGGCGAGAGTCCTGGATAAATGACCGTTTCGAGGTTCAATGTCGTACCTGTACACAGTATCCTACTCGTCCACAAATTTGAAGGCCCTAAGATAGCGTGCTCTCTTCATTAGCAGCGACGAGAGTAACTAATCAGCGTAAGAAAATTATTTTTCATTTAGAAACCGCGGCGGCGCTATACAAAAGCCGAAGGGCGCGATTTTTGCGAATTTCATGAAATACCCTTGCTGGTGGCTTGGATTTGCTTCGCTTTCCAAACCCGCTCTTTTAACTCCACACCATGTTATAGAGTGTTTTCACTGTCACGCAATAGAAAACAAAATCCGAAACTGTTCTGTGAAAGAAGCCAAGAAAATGAAATGTTATGAAAGACTAATGGGTAAACAACTTTGCCAAGTCTCAAGTCTGTGTGGTACATTGTCTCTGAGTTATTTGTCAAAACGTGTCACACGATTTTATAGAGCTTTGTATGGAGACGCCATGTTGGTGTTCCTCCGGAGGACACCAATATGGCGGCCGGAAATGAACAAAAACATCTGGAACTCAGTTTGCGATGACAGCGCTTTCTTTTCGCTCGTGAGCCAAACAACATGACCATAATCGTGTCTTCTACTGCTTTTAATGCTTAATATGCGAGAAATCACCATGAGAGACCGTTTTTTGAACCATACAGCTTTGTCGCGGCTACTGTCTTGGTGTCACGCAAGGTGAAATTTCGAGAATTCAAAATACTGTATTTTCAAAACAAAAAACGCTACGGGGCCTAAAAATGGGAAAAAGATTTACTTCTAGGTAATTTTCCATCTTTTTTAGATTAAAAATTCAGAAAACCACGCGGCTTTGATTTTAGAATTTCATGACGTCACGTGAAAACACTCTATACAAAGCACGCGCGGTAGGTCTACCTCCCACCCAGTAAATGATATAATTTACGGATACTGCAAGTGATGAATCGTTTGCGCCATCCGTTAATTCATACACCGAACACTCCTCTGTAAGCAAATTCTGTTTTGTAAGATCACTGCTATCAGCGGCCCTCTCTGCGATCAGATGTCGAGATCTGCGGAATCAGGTGGATGCGGCAGATCCAACCTCACCGTGGTTTCCAGATCCCTCCATGTTGCATCAATATATTTTTGTTGGTTCCCAACTTCTCAATCTTATCTGACCTCGTAGTTCTCAGACTCCTTATCTTCTTCTCCAGGTCGGTCCTCTTTCTCAAGAGTTCCGCCAAACTCCTCAAAGTCGTCCTCCTCTTCCAAGTCCACGGGCTCAGGGCCCGCACCATCAGGTTGCAGTAAACCTGAAGCAGGTTAATAGGCCTGTTTTCAGTTCTCTATACTATGATTGCAACTAGTACATTGAGGTGATTGAAACTGCAGGTAAAGATATTGTCAATGAAATGGTGAATTTATCGGTGATGACGAGGTCATGCTCGAAAACATTTCGTTGAAAAAACAAACAAACAAAAAAACAAGAAAAGAACAAAGGTACATGGGTCCTCAGGAGGTCTTACTTCAAATTTGTTCACGGTTGACATTTGGTATCAATAAAAGTGATTTTGGCCACAACTGAACGCGCTGTGACGAGGATTGCAGAGTTTTAATCTCTTTACGCTAGCAAAACACAAATGGAAGCCATACTAAGCCGAACCGTGCAGCCTAATCTTTACAAACACAACCAAATCTTAATGTTACATCTTAACAACACTAAGACTGCCCCAGAAATACCCGAGACCTAAAACAAAATGGCATAACGATTGGGAAACAGGCGTCACTCCAAACAAAAATTAATTCCTATCCTGAAAACACACGAGCAATGGGTGGGTGGAACAAGTCAGGCAATGGTGGATACTGAGAGGAAGAAACAAACTGAACTAGGCATGTGACCTGGACACGTCCCGCACAGTAGAGCCCATACTCCTAACCGTGGCTGAAAAAAACAAGAACAAAACATTTTCCGCACTTTCCGACGCAGAACTGATATTTCTTCAGAAACTCATGCCTTGATTGATTCTCTTCGTACAGGGTTGAGTCAAGGTCTGCCGGTACTCCGGTACGGCTTGAGTTTTCTCGTACAGTATATCAATGCAATTAGGAGGCGCCGACCATGTTCCCCAAGTTGGTATCATTGTTGATGGGAGTATCAAATATTGTAAACCGTCCCATAAAATGATTGACTCGTAGTCCTTGTCTTTATATCGGCACTTCACATGAAGTGTCTATCATTCGACTCCGTACTTTTACAAACCCCACCAAACAAACCTTTTCGTTTAGACCCACGGGTAACTTTAACCAACTTGCTTAACAGCTTCTTTTTGGTCTTCTTCTGTTGGTCTTTTGACTGCTAGAAAAATAAGTACAGCAGAGTCAGCTGAAATAATAACAACAAAAAAAAAAACAACAACAAAAACAGTATAATAAAATCTATCAACGAGGATTGGCAGCTCACTTGCTTACAACGACATCATGCTTAAAATCACTCACCAAAAGTGAGCGTTTTCACTGGAAAGACTTTTCAAGGCAATGCATGATCAGAGTCAATCACAAGTTAATGCCTTTAATCGTTGAAAAAGTCAGGCCAACCTGGCTACGCATTTTGAACGCAACATTCCCGGATGTCTTTTAATGCCAAGATTAGCGAACGTGACTTCCGCTAACCCTAAACCTAACCATGACATCGGCCTAAAACCAATGGCATACACTAACACCGGTCCAGATAATGTAAATGATGGCAACTTACAAAGCCTCCCAACAGCATCCGCGCCTTGTCTTCCTCTCTAAATAAGAAACACTGAAAGGGTTATTATTACTAATAATGCAATGAAACACAACACTTCTTTCTCCAAGTCACATTACATGGTATTTGAATAAGTATTAAGCAAGAGTATAAAGTAGAATCCAGTAAACTAAAAGTGAATATGGGGCGAATATTACCCCTCTAAGGAAAACAAAGAATTTTTAATGGGGGGGGGGGGGAACTATTTTGGCGTACTGTCAATCGGACGTCCGGTTGCTGAAAGAGGGGTGCCGCCGCTTCCAGCAGGAATTTGAGACGGATGCCAACCTTAATGCGTTCCTGAAATGCATCACGGTCGCTTCCTCCTGCATGTGGTACTACCAGAAGAAATTGCTGTGGCCCAGAACCATCGCCATCTAATCCCCGGTGGGCTGGTACGGGGCACACCCCAAGCAGAGCGTGGAGGCCCTGCAGTGGCTTCAGTGGTGCGAGCAGGAAGCGCATCGTGCCACCCGCAAGAGCACGGCCGACGAGGAGTGGCAGGCTTACTAGCTGATGCAGTTGGAGGAGCTCAACAATGAGATCCCCGGACTGCCTGTGGCCGATCGTATCACGCACTGCGGCAACTGCGGCAAGCAATGTCTCCGGATCAGCGGGCATACCTTCGACACCGAAGGCTGCAACCCTGTGACCAGCACAAAGCCACAACAACAACACCGCCAAATACATGCTCGATTCTTTCTGGGGCAAGTTTGGCGAGCGGATTACAAGTGCAAGGTGGAGCAGCGCACCACCCCCGCCCAGTTCTGTGAACTGTTGCGCGACGAGTCCATCATCATCCACGCCGTACGGATCATCAACGAGGAGATGCTGGACGTCACGTACAACTATGTTGATGAGGTGGCTCCCAAGAGCAACTGCACCAACATCTTCGTTGCGGCCCTCTCTACCCGCCACACCCACCTGCCTGCAACTCTACAGTTTCCTGGAGCACGTGGTCGTTAACACTCTCTACTTTGACACAGACCCGGTCATCTACAAGTGGTGGCCCGGCCAAGCTCGGCGACTTTCTCGGTGAGATGATTGACGAGTTGGAGGATGCCAACAATAACATTGGGGAGTTTGTGCCAGGGGGCCCCAAGACCCACAAGGTCAAACAATGCTGCAAGTCGCAGGGGTTCACCATAATTCATCGAGGCAGGCAGCAGCTTAATTACCAGGTCCTGAACGGCAACGTGTTACAGGAGTTGTGGGACCCCTTGGACTGACCGTGCCAGATCCCACCAGTTTTTTTTTCTGTACAGTTTTTCCCTCGTGAACCAGGGACGGGTGGTCGCTAGGACCTGCCCACACATTCCCGCTTTGCAAATAGTTTGGTCTATTTTTCATTAAACAGTTTGTACATTTCATGTTGGCTTGATTTCCGGTTCACGTGACACCTAGCGTGACCTATTTCCGGTCTAGCGTGACTCGTGGTGGCGTTTCCTGATACTTCCGGTCTAAGCTAATTAATTATGCTAGACACCCGGCCAAACGCTTGATGGTGCATCGCGCGCTGATTGGCCATTTTTATTACGTGGTACCCAATGTGGCTCTCTGATTGGCTAGGAGCTATACAAACGACTCTAGCTGCTATCAGTAACGGAATTCCTCGAATTAAAAACAAATGAAAACGAAATCCTTTGAAACAACAAACATAGGACACGGCATAAGCAGGTGTTAAGTCTGCTCTTCTGAGCCAAGTTATTCGAAAGTCGATCTACGCTAATCTGAGGTTAAGATATACAACCGAAGAAGAGCACTTGAGGTCTGGCAAACAGGTTCAGCCGTTCACTGCATTGACGACTGAAATTTCTTAAATTTCTCATCTTCGGTTCGTTTGGCGCTTATGTGAATCTACTTTCACAAAATTTCTCATCTCGGCTGTTTGGTTGTACTGCTCCTTTCTGGGCACCCGACAGTAGTCTCCTGCATTGCATTGCATTGTATACTCCGCTGAAAAAACCTTGTAGAAAAAAGGACATACTAGACATAAAGACATACTAGACATAATAGACACTGAGGTATGCTCTCTGTACAAATCAAACTTCCTCAAAGTTGACAGTCATGGAGAAAGTAAAGAAACTTCATATACTGTTTTCTTATCTTGGCAAAAATACAAGTAATCCGTAGTAAGGGTATTGCGACCAAACAAGTGTTTGCAAAGCAAAATTTGCTGTAAAGGTTGACTCACTTAGCTTGTGATTTCGATTCCTTGGTTTCCACGCCATGCCCACCCATAAGATGCAGCTTCTCTTTAATGGCCTAACAGCAGAAGCAAAAAAGTGTGCTTTATGAAAATGTTATATACCACGACAGAGCGTTGGACTCGCCTTTATTCTCCGAGAAATCGGAAGCAAAAGTTATGATAATTAGCCCCACTTAAGGTGCCGCATTACAGATGTTCATTACCTGAATCATCTGACTATCTACTGCATCTGGAAGTCACAAGACAGGGATCTATTGCCTGCAAAGGCTTAAATTTAAAAAATAGCAATGTATCACTTGACACAATGCAGGATCATTTCCCGAACGTTTCGTCAGTCATTCACGTAGAAACTGGGATACAAGCGTGAAAAAGGCTCTTGAATTCCGCTTTTGTGGTTCCAACAACTATGAAAATATTCACATGGAAACAAAAACATAGTGATTCACGGTAACAAAGCACACCCATGTCGTTTTTAGCACTTAGTCTGACCTGTGATACCAGTACGTTAATGCAGTCTTTCTTCATGGCCATTAGCAAATCATGCCATGTCCAAGTGCGATTGTGGTACTCCAAGGTTGGAATCACCAAACTAAAGTCATGCACATCAGTAATGTTCCGGTCTTTCTCACCCTTTGTAAAAACAAATAAATCTATTCGGTTTTTGTGGTCACATAGAGCATAGGAGAGATTATCCTGATACGATGAAGTCCGTGATTACTCCAAAAGAAACTATTACAACCTCAAATTTCTAATGAACAGATCTGTTATATTCTGGGTCGGTTAGAATCCATTGTTTCGTGGGATTAACCCTGTAGCCGTTATGATAAGGGCTGCGTGGTGACCCCCTGACATACGTCGCGGCCCAAATGGTTCCCAGGGACTCTCCTTTTATGGCCAGTATGAGGTGTGTCTTGTGGCATACTACGATACACTTGCGATCTTTGCGGATTCATTTCACACGACAAAGAAACAGAGCAAAGCAAGCAAAAGTTGGCACCAACGTAGCCCCTTGGTCTTGTCGTATGTACATTCTTTCCCCACATAAATGCCAATGGAGGCACTTGCTGAACAGGTTTTAGTCGTGCCTACCTAAAATAGTTATGCGTCGACATAAACTGAAAAGACTGAAAAAAAAAAAAAAATCACAGAAACAATATACACTATAATTTCTTCAGTATTCTTATAGGGGCTAAATTCCAAAATTGAACAATGGCAACCTCCAGAAAGGCCACTTTTGCAGAAGACAACGGCGTGGCGTCTTTTCCTGCCTTGGTCTATACACACTAACAATCCAGTTGAGCATAACGGAAATTATTCAGTTGCAATTATCACCCAACCTTGTAACTCACTAACAGGGACACTTCAGGTATCTTGACGTAAATAAAGGTGTTATTTTTAGAAGCTCTTTCCTATAAAAAATGAGCAACAAAAACATGGTTATTCTGTGTTCTAAGTAAAGCAAACAAAAATTCATAAAAGCGGACGAAGCAGGATTGTCATTCTATCGCCGATTCGTTGCCGGTTCGCGCGACAAGCACACATTCCCTTGAATGGCTATTTCCAACGCGGTCCGTACTACCTTCATCTTGTCCAGGTCGTCATAGTCACTGATTCCTTTATAGAATGTGCTTTTCTTTTTCGCCTTCATAAAAAAAATATACAAACAAATTAAAAGAGGCAAAAACTGAAAACCGAAACATTTTACTGTACTAACACACTTGAATAATCAAACCGATCAATCAACCAAGGGATAGCCAAGTTTTTTTTATACATTGAAGGTTACAGAACTCTTTACCATAAAAGTAACAGTGACGCCTCGAGAAGCACTTCCGCGTGTAGAATTTTTTTTTTTTTTGGGGGGGGGGGATGGGGCAATATTAGGGAGCACCAGTTTGTCAAACTCAAGAGAACATATGTACAGAGGAAGGTAAACTTTAGAAACTTTATTCGACAAGCGCAACAGGCAATTGTGCACATGTTTCATTGAAATGCATCTCTGTTTAAGTTTGCCTGGTGTGGTCAACTATATTCGTGCTGGAATATAACTGACCGTATGAACGCGTCTTAAGTTTCATTTCGCAAAAAAAAACTTCGTAAAAAAAGTTGCCATTGGTACAGAACGCCAGTTTCTTCCCTCTTCCCTTAGAGACGCTGTACAGAACGCTGGCTATTAAATTAACATAAGGTTCCTTACCCCTTTGTCCTTGGCTGCAGGTGACATGGGAGGAGAGTCTGTGACACTCACACTAGATCTAGATGAAGCTGTCGATACAGAGCTGGGAGTTCGCTTCAGAGAAGTGGATTTTACTGGTGGAGGAGCTAAAATATCCTGAAAAAGCAAAAAACGGGGCTGATAAGGAATCCACTACTCGTGCACCACAACGCCAAACTAACTCAACTAAAGCGAAAAGTGAAACATAATTGAAAGAAAAACCAGTATCGAAACATTTCTTGTAAACATGCTCTCCTTTGAATCTCAATTTATTCTTCATTTGGTTATCTCAACCCTTCCAGCTGAGCCGTTAATGACATCTCAAATATTAACGGCCATATTGGATTCTTGAAACAAAAGAGAGAATTTATAAAAATATAGAGTTCGATTCCTAAAAGAATTTTCTTCTCCTCCAACATGACCGCCCTTTCTTTTCTTTTATTCCTCGAACATCGCCGCGGTGACGTTACGCAAAAACACTCTATTGATATGCCGGACAGGATATTGTCCACCCATAAACTACCGTTTGTCTCAGAAATATCTCATTATAAACTTTGCTATTCATCACCTCGTCTTCGTAAACGAACAACTCCTTGTCCTCCACTTCGATCCCTGTAAAAACAGTACAATGCACTTTCTGAGTGAATGGCCACGGTTCCAGAGAACTTCCTCCAATAAAGATCCATTTAGGATGTAGCTTGATCTAAGTGGTTGCTTCCTACTTATTCAGAGTAATGTGCATCATCCTGCACCTCTTAACATTAAACGCAATCCTGTAATCCCGTTCTTCCGACTCCATGCATAGAGTCTATGTAAACCCCTTGAAACATCAATTGATCACTTGGACAAGCCATCACCCTAACACCTTGCAATCATCACGATACAATGCCACAGTATTCCCTGGGTTGAACACCCCAGACAGGTTACTACTAAAAATAACAAAACAAAACAAAAAAGACACAAAAAGAGGGAGAAATGGAATCCTGTAGGACACCAGTTGGGATATTCAGCCAATTTGAACAATTACCATCAACCACAACCCTTTGTTTACGATCTAAGAAATTATAACTGCACCAGGCCAGCAACGACCTGAACTTGAAGGCAGTTGTCCAGTGCTTTTCTCTAAAGGTGGTGGGTCAGTACTAGCTGTGCTGTACAAGAACGCCCTTTCACAAACCCATGATGCCAATCAGTAAGAAATAAGGATACATGGGAAGAAATGGCCCGGTCAATTCAATGTTCTGCATTAATCAAAAACCTTCACTCCACACGGCAATAGTCCCGAACATGAACACTGTTTGATTTATCAGCTCCCACACCGTTCAACTATATCTGACAAAAATCTTGGATAACTCGCTGTCAGCAAGCAAGTTGGTAGGTAGCGATCAATTTGCCACCACTGTATGCAAATCAGTGTTTCAAGCATACTGCACTGTCTTGTTGGGCCATTCACTTCATGAAACCCGGTTAAGAAAGTTTTAAAACCGTAAATAGAATGATCAGTAAATCTGACCTCGGAACCCAAGCTCGACTTGTCCTACTTCCCCTTCGTACTCATCCGCTCTTTGGGGGAAGAAAAACACCATGATTTTCTTGAATAAGCGGTGAGTTAAGCGCACGGCCAGCGGACACACATTCACTTCGAAGTGCTCTTTCACTCCAATGCCTCCAACTGCAGAGAACACAGTAAAAATACTTTTGACTTTGTCGTTAAGGGAAGACTCAAAGAGATAAGATCAAGTTTTCCTAGCTACGTACACAGCATAGTTTAACAAATGTTTCCAGGGTCAGAAAATATTTATCCCTGTACGACACCGGTGATCCACACACTTCGATGGTTATTAACTGTCGGTTACTCAGTCTCATTACATAATCACTAATGGTCACTCAGTCTCAATACAGATTAGAACGGTGACGAAACCATGTTTTTTCAAAATTTAACGTTCTCGACTCTTTCGTTCATTTTATGAGCGCATCAAGCGTACTCTCCAACCGTAACAGAATGTCAGATGCCGCCGCGGATAAAAGGCTTAGTACGATTCGGACCACGACGAGGGTTCCAAAAATCTACAGATATAACGAGCTTGACTCTTTGGAGTATGGCGCGCCGTTTCCGACAAAAATACTTGTTGTAGAATATGTAATACATCTAGCTAATACATACAGCTTATCTTGGGAAATATACAACTTATGGAGAAAAATATATTACTTATTGAGAAAAAGATACTACTTACTACAAAATATACAACTTGTTGCGCAAATAAACACCTCTGTGTAAAAAGTAGGACTTACATGAAAAATGTACCGAAATTCGGAAATATACAACTTGTGTTGTAAAAATAATACTTCGCCCGCGATGTTTTGGTCAGCCGACTCTCGCAAAAGCCAGAAGGCCTGGCCACATATAATTCCCGCCAGTTGTTCGATATGGCGGAGCGCATATTGAACAGACTGGTAGAGGCTGTAATCTCGCTTAATGAATCCAGCAGTGAGGCTAGTAATGCTCCAAAGATGAATCAAGCTATAAACGAAAACAAAACAGAAGCTAGGGAAGCTGCTTTAAGGCAATTATTTCCAAGCATCCGAGGGCAATCTTCAAGCCACTCTGCGGCGTCCGCGTCAGTGTCTGCGAGTCGGGCCACGACTTGTGTGTTCAATCCAAGTGCAAACTGGTCCAGTCTCTTCTGCGCCCAACATTTTAGCTATACCAGACCAGGAAAACCCATCCAGTTGTTCTTCTGGAATTACCAGGGGTTGGTCACCCTCTTCTCTTTGATGACACGGTTGGACACGAATAATGGACTTCTCTTTTATCAATGAAGCTAAGTCGTTCTTCTATGCGTTGGATAAGTGTTTGGAATTCGATAACTGCTAGAAGGATATCATCCATAACATTTTGCTGAGATTCCGCTGGTCTTGAGACAACGAGAAGGGAGATAACGAATTCTAGGCAACGGTCTCGGAGTCTTTCAATTGTTACGCTATCACCTACAAATAGTTCCCTTTGAAATTCCTGATATATATCTTTTGCTACGTTTAACACATCCAGAAAAACTGTACGCTCCACACACGACAAGATAGACGACATATTTCTTGCGGCCATCTTGCCTAGGGTGCAAGACTTTTGCGAGAGTCGGCTGACCTAAACATCGCGGGCGAAGTATTATTTTTACAACACAAGTTGTATACTGTATTTCCGAATTTCGATTTACACACAGGTGTTTATTTGCGCAACAAGTTGTATATTTTGATAGTAAGTAGTATCTTTTTCTCAATAAGTAATATATTTTTCTCCATAAGTTGTATATTTCCCAAGATAAGTTGTATGTATTTGCTAGATGTATTACATATTCTACAACAAGTATTTTCGTCCGAAACGGCGCGCCATATTGGAGCAAGTTGGTTCGCAAATATTGTTAAGATATGAGCATCATACCTGGAGGCCTCACACGACTGAATAACCTCACGGCTATGGCTCTATCTACGTGTCCCCTTCCGCTGACGTCTAAAGGGCTCAAAGCATCCTGCAGGTGAATGGATGGAAATAATCGAGTGAAGCGCTCCTACATCCCTTTTCGGATATGATCTAACAACCAGAAGTTGGGTTTCGAAAAACATACCTTATTACTTAAATTATGCCTAAACTTAGTCACCTCACCTTATAGATGCTGTTTGGCAACAGGTTTCTCACGTGAAATTTTCCCAGCTCTAGACGATGCTCCATTGTCGCTCCACTGAGGGTAGTTTTTCTGTAACTATATGCAACGAAACAGAATATTACACGAGGATAGCACCAAATAATGGTAGTTTTGCAATGAACCTTTGCAAAAAAATACAAGTTGGCAAATACAAGTTAGTGCCGGCACGTGCCAGTCTAATGTCATGACAACGTTGGCCATAAATAGGAGTATTAATTTCCTCCTTCCCACGAAAAACAAAAGGAAAAAAAAAACGTTTGTCGTGTGGATCGTGTCGATGTTTGAACGTTATGCTGCTGGCATCAAATATGAGGGAGGAGGATAACGACAAAAAGCAGAAATTCTTAGATATCCCGCCCCCAATAGGGACGCTTCAGTTTGCTGCGCGAAGGCGACTTTTACCAAAGACGCAAGGCATTGGTTACACTTCTCCGAGACATGACCACTTGTTTGGATTCGTTTGCAAACCAACAGTTTCCGATTTATGTTCAACTCATTCATTATGCCAAAGCCAGAAGTCTTCCAACTATTTACTACTTGTTACCAAATATCTTCCGATGTAACTATATAACTGATGCAAACCAAAAGCCCGTACCTAAAGTTGGTAAACGCGACGTCTGCTATAGCCAGCTGTCCATCTTCCTGATTCAGTTGCCATGAAGCGTGATTAAAGTAAACCTCCGCTAACTTGATCACCTCTGCAGTGGGAGCTAAAAATATAACCAGACAAAAAACGACTTTATTTACTGGTCCAGGAATACTGTAACTAGTAAAGATGAGCAAGTTTCACAGTGAAATGCGTCCGTGAAGATTTTCACTTTCCCGTGCAAGACTGCATGACTCCTACGGCCTCTTCAAGTGGTGGCATTCGCTTCAGAATGCCACCACTTGTCTCTTTCCTGCTTTAAAACCGTTTCCCGGTGTTTTTGCTGAAATCTTATCTTAGACCGTGCCTGATCACTTTGTTACCTCTCTCGGGGGTGGGTGTGTTCAAATTCATCAAGAAGTCTTTGTATGCGCTGAAAAGGAAAGAGAGAAGAGATGATTAAGACCTTTCATCACCGAGACAGGTGTTCGATTCTGACCATAATTTACCATTCCCCATAATAATAACAGAAAAAAAAGCAAAATAAAGATCAACTAAACCCGAGGACCACAACACGCGACAGGCTGAAATAAATCAAACTGTTCTCAACAACAAAAAAAATTCAGTGATTAATAGTAGACCCCAGTCCATAACAAATAACAGAACCGTGTCCTCGCGAGATCCAGTTAAATTAGAGGTTGTAAAAAGCTGTGCGGTATATCAAACCGAAAAGGCCCCTAAACATCCACAAACACCACCTCAGATCCACTTCCAGCTCAAATGTAAAGTGGCTAGCAGCCAAGCGCGGCAAAATGGATGCCAGCAATCATTAGTCTCCATTTTTCTTCTGACTGTTGAATAAAGTGCTGCGAAAAGTCCTGACCAATCGCTAGTTGCAAAGCAAAAAACATCAAAGCAATCCGGCGGGGAGTAGCGACTCTGTAAACGGCCAAATAATAATAATAATAATAAAAACTCGTAAAACGTTCGTACCTTATCATAATCCGCAGCTCAGTGCTTGATGAGTTAAGCAAATCCTTTTGTTTTGTTATCTCTCTCTCCAGTTGAATGACTGCTTCCGTCAACCTACGATGATATTATTGCGAAACTCAACTCTCAAAGAGGGTTTTTTTTAATGGAAGACCGGCTAATAGAGCTCAAGTCAATCAAAATACACTAGAGAAAAATAACACTATAGCACAACTTACTCTTGGTCATCGATCGCTTGTTTTCTTAACAAGTTTACTTCATACAGTTCTCTCTCCAGTCTTCTCATCTCAATATGGTTGGACCTTAAAGGAAAAACAAATAACAAAGCAGCTGACCCTCAATCTAAGCGCAAATTTCGGTCTCAATAGCACCTGTGACGGTTGTCTTCATCTGGCCCACGGCCCTGTTGTTCAAAGCCCACAATAACGCTCATCCTGGGTTTTTTTCTCTTGACTTTAGCTTCGATCTTTCTTTCTGAAGGCCTAAAATTAGCTTTGGCATGCATTTTTAACGTGCAAAATTATTAGTGTTAACCTGATTTCGACCAACTGACCCAGATCTCAAAAATTGAAAAAAGACTTGTAAAGAAGTTAATTGTACCTCACGGTATTTTGTAGTCTGAGAATTTGTGCTCTTTGGTCTTCAGATGTGGAGAGACGTAATTGAAACCTCATTCTCTGAAGTCTGTCAAAGGCTTCCTGTTGAAACCAAATATAACAATATGACTGAAAAACACACACACAACTATGCCCAGATAGTAAATATACATATAAATTTACACATGGTTAATTGCGGATATGAACTGCTGCGCTGAATAGGCCACTTGACAGTTGGGTGCTCAGTGACCTGGCCTAGAAATGGCAGCGAGGTTGGAAGTGACCTCGTTTTCACACAGACCACTGCTTTTCTTTTCTGAATCATCTCCTAGCACTAACTAGTTTTTATTTACACGCGAGAAAAGCAGAGGTTTCTATCAAAACAAGGTCACCACCAGTCTCGCTTTTATTCCTAGACCAGGTTACTGAGCATGCAACTGTACAAATGCCTACTGAAAAAGATAACCACCGTTAACAATTACTTAAGTACGAGACATAAGGAATTATTACATTGTAAAAGTTTACAATTTACAGCATATCGGAAGATTTGCCTACATCTCCTCATGTTTCTTTCTTTAAAGCTTATCCAATAAGCTTAAAAGCAGGTGGTCCTTAGAGTTAAGAATAATTAACCACTTATCATTTAATAATAGAACCCTTTTGACAGAACGGCTCACCTTCTTTTTCGGTTCTGTATAGAGCACAACATTATGCACAATATCAATAAGCATGGCGTACTGAGCCTGATCAAAAACAAAACGGGAGAGAAAGAAGGATAGCAAACAATGAGAACTGGCTCCACGCGATATTCAAGAATACAATAAAAGAGTCGACGCACATTTCTAAGTCTCCAACCAAAAACGTTCGTTGATTTCCCATAATTTTGAGAGTTGATGTGTTGAAAACCTGGGATCAGTAGGCAGCTAATAAGAAGGGTATTGGGATTGGCTTAAATGAAAAAGCACACAACAGAAACAACGGATCCGAAGCCTGAAAGCAATAGCTTGAGCTGAAAATATAACATTATGGATGAACACGTTAATTAAGCTAGTTTGCACTGTAATGTGAACAAGTTATGTCTGCGCAGATCAACGTTTTCACCACTAACGCTGCACACACTTCTACACCTTGTAAGCAACAAGCGTTGAAATGCGACCCGAGAGGATATGCCACGATTGTTCAACTTTCTGCTTACAGCTTGAAGTATCAATTTATTAAAGGTAATGATGCAATTCAACTTACAGAGTTGGTCGAGATCTCCAACAGTTTGTGCCTGATAGTAAAGGTATTTACAACAGCACTGTCCTCTCGAAGATGACTGGAGGATTGTGGTGGAGGCTGAAAGTGAACCACAAAGGAACAATTTTGCATGTTAATGCAAAATAGGTGCTATTACTAAGATGTGTGCGGGTGATTTGTCTTGTTTGCTGGGGTTTCCCGGGCTAAGCACCGGCACACGCATTTGAATTGAATTTTCTCACTGGTTCATTTGATTTCATCCATTTTTCGGCACTTCAACTCACCGCGATGTTGGCAGCGTGCTCCTCCGCAACGGGGTCCAAGTCAGGGCTAAAACTGACAAAGTAGAATTCACAGCTGCACCTTGCAACAATTCTCTGCAATTGCGTAGTCTCCTGCCCTGTCACTCCACCAACAACAGCACTCACCATACCACCCACAGCTTCACCCGAACCCACAATATTGGCGAGATCACCAATGTCGAAAGAGTTCTTATCCAGTCTCCCAGTTATGACTGAGGTACTCAGCCACGGAGTACTGTCTAAGCCAATGTTGTCCTCTGAGCCCACTGTAGCAAAGTACTGTAACAAAGCGGAAAAATGTCTGTTGGCGGTATGAACCACACTTGTTTAATAAGACCCATACCATGTAACTATCAGGGCCGAGTTGTTAGCCTGCGTAGCTGGCGGTTTTGCCCGAGCGAACGAACAAGCAAGCGGCGAAGCCGCGAGGGGATTGGGGCGGGGGAAGGAGAAACCTTCGTTCGCTCGGACAAAACCGCCAGCTTCGCAGACTTCCGGGCCCAGTTGTTCAAAACCCGATTAAGCTAACCCTGGGTTAGAGTAAACTTTGATTCCAGTTTATTCACCAATTCACAAAGATTTTCCCGAAAGATTTTTGCTTGTTCCTTGTGACTTACACTTTTCTTCCGCTTTAGTCTAAAACCACTTTTTGAAAGTGTTTTCAGTGGGCGAAATTAAAGCGTCGGTTACTTTTTAATCGAGGGTTAGCGTTAATCGGCTTTCGAACAACCGGGCCCCGAGTTGTTCGAAGCAAGGTTAACCCTAACCTGGGTTAAATACTATGACAACCAATAGGTTTTAATGTGGCTAAATGTAATTTAGGCAAAGTTAATCTCGAGCCAATGCAGTCAGCGGTCGTCCCCTTTTGCGTATGTGACCTGCTGGGTGACCCCTTGCAGCTTGCTGGGCGCCTCGTGGTTTGCAGACGTTTCGGGTCACATTTCAGCTGATCTTTGCGGATCATTTGCATTTTTTGAGCCGAGCTTTGCGGATTTTTGGCTGCTGATAAGTATTCTTCAGCATACTTTTCTGCGAATCGTTGCGGATTCTTGCTCCCAGCCCTCCCGCCCTCATGATTCATAGGTGTTGGTAAGTATAGGGTAAGGTAAGTATAGGGTAAGGTAAGTATTTTTTTTCCACTGAACTTCTTTTCAGTGTGACGGTGCCAGGCGGCAGTTGCATTCAGGGGTGGTTCCCGCTCGCAGGGTTGCCTTGGATACCTCCTTGCTGGGCCTGAAGTGCTCAGGCCTCCTGCCGACCTGTAAAGCACCAGTTCTCAAGCTCATCTATTGGTGATGAGTTTAAATCGGACTTAACCCAAGGTTTACGCTAACCCTGCTTCAAACAATCGGCCCTGGAAAAGCAGAATCACCGGTCATCGTAAATTTCAGCATGTCACCAAAATGCCTTCCACGAATTTGGAAAGTTCGCCGACCGGACATGGTAGGCAATAAAAACCATTTTCAACGCATTCTTGTCCGCAACCAACACAGAGGGAAGCGCTACTGAAACCCAATTGAAACCATCAGAACGTGGAAAAAGTATTAATTTGACCTCAATGAATCCAAACAAATGCCAACTATCTTAACTTGCGAATCCGTTTGGCCATACATTCACATATTCACATGAGCAGCCCATTTATTTTAATGGGAAAGTCGGATGTAAAATGTCCTTTTCATATTTCAATATAGTGTTGTTTTTGTATTCGGCCCACGCCAGGGGATCGTTGGTTCTCGTTGCTGGTTTTTGCTATTGGTCCCTGGCTTTCAAGTGATCTCTGACCTCGTCTTTTATGAAAGTATTTGGTTGGCCTCGCAGTTTGAGTATACTAACGAGAGCGTCTTTGTCCAGCTATTCGTTGAATAATATGGTCTAACTCGTAAAGACTCTTTTCAATATCATCAATGTCAGCGACGACTAGCTTACCTGCAAATTTTCCACATTTCCAACCCAGGTTCCCTTGTTAAAGATCTCTCCGTTACTCCAGACTGGCATGTGAAGTCTCTGGAGGATTCTTGCGTTACCAGCAGCAACCAGTACACAACCTTCAGACTCCATTCCTTTGAGGACAATCTGCGAGTTCACTAACGCAACTGACGAGCAAAAATAAAATCAAAACTAAGAACATTTTACGAGGGTATTCAAAAGTGCGCGACTGGTTGGGGGGGGGGGGGAATTTCCCAATCCAAAGTTTTGTTTAGTCCTGGCTGACCTCCCATGACAAAGGAGGGGGGGGGGGAGATTTAACCAGGTTGGGGTAAAAGGGTGCTGCCTCTTTAGGTGCCTCCCACCATGACCTGCATGCACAGGTACGAAGTGTTTGGAACGACACATATCACCAAACGATGTATCAATTCAGAATAAATAATACTTACTGTGCCATTTGTCCTCAATGACATCATTTGCTGTGCACAAAGCCACCCCGTGGAGGTGGGCCTCAGTAACATGTTCATGCTCACCAGTACCCTGAGAAACATTTTGTCCACATCATTAGCTGTTTCGCACTGTGGGTGAAACATGGCGTCAAGGTTGCATGACGACTCTGGTGCACGACAACTAAAACGCCATTTTAACTAAAACGCCATTTTAACTAAAACGCCATTTTAACTAAAACGCCATTTTAATTATTTTGAAACATTTCAAAATACAGCAACCAACAAAGGCAACGACGGTGAAAAGTGATATCTGCAATTGTTGGCACGAAGCAGCTTGCACTACAAACGTAACTGTGCAGTCGTCAGGTTCGCAGAACATAACCTAAAACAGGGGATGCACCCAGACAATAAGCTTTCGGGGAGCAAGGTGGATAAAAGATGCTGCTACATGTAGACAGGGTTATCTCCTGAGTAATGAAACCTAATACAAAAAAAGTGAGCTACAAGTTAATGAGTAAGTAAGAACAACAAGACTGTGTTTACCTCCTCAGCGAATGCTACAAACTTCATATCCTTTTCCATGACCAGCTTTTCCAGCATGTTTGTGTATGAGACAGAGCGTGCTTCTTTTAAACTACCGAAAGATGACTCGGATTTCTCACCATCCTAAAGCAAGCATAATTTCGAGTTAAAATGGTAAGGTCACATATGGTCATATTTTTCATAATTTCTCTACCAAGGCTCGTTTTGAAACTGCAAATTTGCATAGTTTTAAATTAATAAATTTCCAAGGCAGTAGTACCCAGGTACAAATGAAAAGGAGTAGTTCACAAACGAGGCTTGGTGGTGAAATTTGCTCGTGACGTAAACATGCATGAGGGCCATGAAGAAGAAGAATAGGAACCTGCAACACCGCTAACTCTTGCAACGCCACAAAATAGAAGAAATAATTACATTACTGCCTTAAATTCGCATGGTCTAAATGGGTAGTACGTGATACCACGCAGAACATTGAAAGTACAAATTAAACTCTTGTAAAAACAACTTGTTTGTCGGCCAAAAGTGAATGCGTGGTCATCCGTCTAGGGTGCTGGGACAGGCCAAACACGACTCCTTTCGGTCAAGATGGGAAATAGTGAGGCCTCAGAGCTTTTCTCTAACGAGTACATCTTTTCTATATGAAATAAGGGGAGAATTTTTAAAGATTTCCCTTGGTGAGGGCTGGTTCTGTACTGATACGATGCCATTTGTTCATAAGAATATGTTTGAGATTAGGCACTGATGGGAGGTATTATGTAACAAACGGCAAAATTATTTTACGCGTTGTCTGTTTATTTTGGTAGAGCCGACATTCTTTCGCCAAAAATTGACTTTCGCCATGAAGATGTTATCAAAACATATTGCCATTTTTGTTCCCATTGCGGTTCCGTGTGTTTTTCCCGTTAAAATGGAAAGAATTTTCTTTCAAGATAAGTCTTAGCATTTCTCTGAGGAATTGAGTTGGAATCGGAGGTTTGTTTTCATAGAATGTTTCGTATGTTCTGCATACAATGGCGATTCCTTCCTCCTGCGGGATGTTAGTGTAAAGGCTAGTAACGTCCATTGAGACAAGGAATGTCTCTTTCGTTTTCTCTATGAAGTCTAAGAAATAGAGGATATTACATGGCCGCGCGGAGAGATGAAATTTCTCTTCGAGTGTTGAAAAATATTTTTCAACATGAGAAGAGAAAATTCGTATCTCCAAGCGACCATGTAATTTTCTTTTTATTATATAAAATCCTCACAATACAACAAAAGATGCTTTACATGTATTCTTTATTTCAAAAACTAAGGTTTTTGAAATAAAAATGATATCACACATGTGTGGATAGCGTTTTTATCGATTTGCTACCACTCGGTATACCACTCAATTTTATATAATAAATCTGTGATATTTCGTGTTGTTTCCGGCTATCTATCGTTTCCAGTTTGGCCCTTGGACATTGGACATTGGACATCTCCATTGGACATTGTGAGGCTGGTTGGCTTCGCAAGGTATTTGGCACCGGACGTATTTCTAGTTTATATTATTATTAATCTTTTTTTATTATTATTTCATTGTTTTCTTTTACTTAGTTATTTTTACCATTTTCTGGGAAGATCTAAGGGGCGGGGACTAGCCGCCCAATCCACCCACCCCTGGATCTGCCCCTGCTGTGGCAAACTGTGGAAATGGCGCAATCAATGTTCTCCCCGCTTTAGGTCACGTGCTTACATGTATACTTTATTACGTTCGTCAAAGGAGAAAGCTTCCTAATTTGACGAAATATCCTTTGACGTCCTAGGATTCCTACGTAACCATACGAAATATTGAAGACTTTTCCGATCGTTTGGTGTACGTTTCGACATCTCGGAGTCAATTAAAAAATGCAACTTCGCGAACACATTCCTGTGTGGGCTTAACTTTTTTAATGTACTGGTAAACTACAGCTTACATACGACGTTCATGAAAGCTGCTTACTTCATGAGAAAAAGGGCGAGAGAAAAGACAGTCTGACAGCGCATGAGCCGAAAAGTACATGCAGTGGCACGTCCGATTCCCTTAATCTCCCATTTAAAGAAACTGCTGTCCTCAATGCCTCGACACAGTGATTTTTTCCCATAAGTCATATTATGAGGGACAACAAACTCCCACGTCAATTCGTCTAATATAAGCAGCTCATCTCACAACAGTGTCCCCCACCCCCCACCCCCACTCCAACCCCTGTATGTTCTGGTGTGGGTTAGTGATCCTAACCATACAAAGATAAGCACCACAATAACATCATCTTGTATTGTAACCTTAACAGTGAATTACCTGCTTGTCTTCGTCTTTCTTTTCCACAATTATGAATTTCAGAGCATCAGCCGATAGATTTTTCTTCAGAACCTGAATATGAATCCAAATATACACTATTTCACTGAATAGATTTTCAACACTAGGCTGCAGTGTCCTTATTTGTACTGCGTTAGGAACATGACGGCCACTTTATGTTCATCAAATGTGCATAGCTAAACCGAAGAAAACAGCAGTCTCTAAAGACACCAAAACAACCACTGTATATTTTGCCACATTGCACACAATACAAACAAATCATGAGAATAAACTAAAATTAGTAAAAAAAAAATGTCCGAATTGGTTAAGGCTGTGGGAAATCGGAAGTTGCGTTATCTGAACATCTTCAGCTTGATTGACAAGGAGTGTTATGAGAATGGCATGTGTAAAATGAAACGTGTAAAATGGAATGTGAGAGAAGAGAGAATGTACAGTCCTAAATAGAGGTAGAATGTACAGTCATGCAGTAAATCAAGTGTAGAACGTCCGAGATTGAAAGAAAGATTGAGAATAAAGAACGTATACGCGTAGAAAGTGATAGAACGAGTGGAATTCTTTGAAAAAAAAAGCAATCCAGCTGAGTTGCTAGCCACCACAAAATACCTAGTGATAATTTAGACATTTAGAACTTGGACGAATGCCAAAATCTGGCCATATGTCAGTAGCCTGAGTGGAACGTCGTATAACAGCAAAAGACGGTTGACAAAGCCGTCCAGTATAAATCTCTTCTGACCTGTGCATTGGTGTAAGCTTCAAACAAACCGAATGCTATGCGGCGGTTGGTTAAGGTCCAGGCTCCTTTCAGGTCGTGACACACAAGCCGATGACTGTAACTCTGTAAAGTCAAAAATGCATAAAAATTAAGTTGAAATGACGACCAACTGCAAAGGCTTACACAATGAAACCTTGACTTTGTTTGTACGTGATCGACTTGGGTTAAGAAGAAACCCTAACACAAAAACAATTAACGTAGTAAGGCGGACAACTAAAGAGCAAATAGTCGAGTCGCACCATATTGCATTGCAGGCATTACAGGATTATGTACTTATTGACTGAGTGGGAGGGCCGGACGGGAAAATATTTGGCCCGAGGTCATGGCATCCGTGCGCGATGACCGAGGGCCAAATATTTTCCCGTCCGGCCCGACCTAACTCAGTCAATAAGCATTTTATCATCATATGACCACCGCGCTTCAGTTCGCATCTCGCGAAGAGCAGTACGCGATCCTTGCAGGGCCGGACGGCTTTTTCCGGCCCTGCTCGCGCCATCGCGTACGGCCCTCATACGGGGATTTTCTCAATAGTTTTGCAATGAAAGCGCGCGCGGGGCCATACGGGTCATATGGTAAACTCCATTTCACTTTATCGAGGGTGGTTTACAAACATTTATCTTTACTTTAAACTCCGGTGATGGACCATCCACACAAGAGTCTTTCCTCATGGAGCTGTCCTGTCGCGTGTATTCCAGTCTGCATAAAACATGAATACCACAATCATCTGCTTCACAACCCTAACCAGAACGTCACTTTATTTGTCTACGCAAATTAAGTTATGCGGCTAAAAAGCCAACTAGGAGCTTGTCAAATGGCTATGCGACTTGGTATTATACTCAGCCGAAAGAGCTGAATAGATGACAGGTGATATACATATTAATAATATACATGAAAAAAATTCTCGATTCTGATTGGCTGATAGAAATGCAGTTTTGAGGAAACACGATGCGGAAAAAAGGAAATTCAGTGAGAAAACAAACTTTTTGCGGCTTAAAAAACATTAAAAACATTGAAAAACCTGGGGTTTTTTACTGAACGCGTGATGATATATTTGCAAGGTTTGAATAAATTATTTTTGCCCGTGATTTCCCTCCGTTGCTTCTGCACAATTATGATAAGCTATCTCGCAATTTTTCATGAATATTATTAATAAGTAATCACATGATTTTTCTCATGCAATTTGGTATAAATAATCACTCGTAAATTTTTTTGTTAGTCTCTGAAAAAAACTTACTCGTGCTTCTTTAGGCCAAATTGCACTCGAAATCATGTGATTACCTGTACGAAATGCTCCTGTGAAACGTGGTAATTGTATGATTACTCACTTAACTTCTTCAAAGGGTAAACAAAACTTACCTTTCAGCTACCAACAGATAATACTTTGTAGGCTCCAAGTCAATTGAACTAACCTGAATTACAAATAAATTATTAAAGTAATTTCAGTTCAGCTTGATGACACGAGATAGCTACTGTCAGGACATCTCAAACGAGGGTCCTAAATGAACGGCAATTAAAAAAAGCAAGAGCTGACACAGTCAAAAGAGCAAGATTTCTTATTACCCACATAATGAACAATACTGTAATGTAACATCATGTAATGTAACATTTGCATATCAGGACATTTTAAACAATCCGTTTGGCAAAATTCTTAGAAAACTTAAAAGGTACAGGGCAAATGAAACCACAAGGAAAACCCCTGTAGATGCTTCAGGGGCTCAAACCAACTCTACATTTTCAAAAGTTTATCTCAATGGAACGATTGCCCACATGTGTAGGTTTCAGTAACAGAAGATGAGGGTCACCAAGCTCGTTTTCGAGAAATGAGCAGTTAAAGCCACGGGTTTTCTTGCCACAGTAACATATCATGTCAAGATAACCATTCTTGTTCAGCAATAATTGGTGTCCTATATAATACCATAACATCGCCATCACATGACACAGTGTTGCAGTATGAATCCTTCAAACGACAGAGATTCTTGAAAGAGTTGAAACTTGTTTGAGCCACCTTAACCTTGAGGATACATCAACCCAACGGGGATGGACACTTTTCCCTGCAAACCTTCACACTAGGAGGATCTTACAGACCTAGCTACGGTTATAGGTATAACAGATACAACAGCACAAGCTATGAACTAACTTCAGCACACTCATCAGTGTTCTCTTTGCCGTCCACTTCCTCCAAACCATACAAATGACAAGTCACGTCGGACAATTCGCTACACAGTTTTGCAGCACTCCAAACTGCCGCTGGTCTCCGTATCAGGCCATCCTTGTAGCCTCTCAAAGCCAGACGGTATGTTGCCTCTATGTAACCACTGCCGAGTGACAGCTCAAACCCCCTTTGCTGGGTGAACGAGCCCCAGTACCATACGGACAGTTCAGGGAACTGAAGTGACAGGCTCACCTCCCTAATAGGTCGAGACACACATGACAATGACAATACCGCCACATAATAGACCATTTTACAGTTCTGTTACCAGGCCTTTGAATAAAAGCGAGGCTGGAGTTGACCTTGTTTTGATACAAACCTCACTGCTTTTCTTATGTAAATAGGACTAGTTAGCATAAGAACAGCATGATTTACATAAGAAAAGAAGTGAGGTTTGTATCAAAACAAGGTCAACTCCAGCCTCGCTTTTATTCAAAGACATAGTAACTGAGCATAGAACTGTAAAATGGTCTATTGGCTGAAAAATAGGCCAAAAATGAATTATTGCAATCCATCATTTCTTGTTGCAGCAAGAGAAAAGCGAGACATTTAAAGGGAACACCCTTCGATCACAATGTAAAGACAAAAATGAATCCTGTAATGAAAGTGGATTACTTAATGCTTCAAGATGTTCCAAGAAAACCAAAATTCTCCACCTATTCTAAGCTTAAGAAAGTCCGGCAGTTTTCGGACCATCAAAAGCGAACGGAGAAACCCTGTTGTAAAAGAGTAATGCATTTGGTTGTGGTGTTGTCCGTATTCAGTTAGTACTAATACAGACCACCAACCTGTAGTGCCTTCCAAGAGTTCTCTTCTTCAGTCGTTCACGTCTAAAGTAAGTCCCTCTTCTGATTGGTCGAGACACATTTGAAAATACCACAGCCTAATTAGAAACATCACAATTAATTTTTGTTTCTCTTCATCAAAATGTAATTACTCTTCCACTGAGCAGCCTAGACTAGCTGGGCCTATTTGCTGTAGGAAATAAAGTTGTAACTTGTACCTTGTAATGCATACTGTGGTACCAAACAATCTCAAAACTAGTAACAAATCCTTCAACAACATGAAACAATAGAGATGCGAATAGACGTAAATAAGCTACACTGGATTTAAAAATACTACTGTACCTGGTATCTCTGAAACCATCTGAACGTGCTCGCGTACATAAAGACTGTGGGTGAGTCACTGACAGAGTGGTCCTGGGGAAAATGTGAACAATTTTCAAACAAAAAAGTTCCAGGATAATAGGGGCCTAACTTGGCCATTCGCACCTTCAGTTGCCAATGAACTACTGAAGCATAAACAACTGAGAAACAACTGGCTTGCACCTTTTCATAAGAAACAAAAATTGTTCAATTTTGACGGTAAAATCCAGTTTGGAAATTAAAGCATCTACAATATATTGCTATTTCTTTAGGATATTTCGCTTTTTATAAGATTTTGAGACACATTTGTTTCAGAGGACAATGACAGCAACAACCCACTACAACTACACACCCACACCCACATGTGCCAAAGTACATTAAGGAGGGGCAATCAGGGATTTAAATCCCTTTTCTTTAATTTCTGTGCACATAAAGTGGGGTGAGGCTTGCTATTATTTTCCGGAGCCTATGGATATCGCTAATTGCATGACAAGAAATTAGCTGAGCACACCACAGGTAACCCTCCAGTCTTGTCAATGGGTTTCATTTTTGTAATCAAAACACATCACCAATTTGTGCAAGTGAATGAAAATGTTTAGTGCATGAAATGCTACTAATTAGAGAATCCTCACCATCTCCTAATGTCCATCCCGATTCAATTTGAGCAGAACTATTTGTGTGACAGTGCATAATTTATCAACAGTGTTAATCGAACTATTTCTGACAGTTTCATTTTTAATCATTTTGAACTTGATAATGGCGTCATGACGACAACGAACCGTCGTTCGATTTTATCGTTAATCTTTACATGCTTATGCATCACCAAACCTTTACTTATAAGAATGAAGATAAAAGGTGAAAAGCGTAAAGTTTCTCACAAGCCATAGTGGCTCACCCGAGCGGATCTTATCCCGGTTTCCGTAGCATGAAGCAACAAAAAGCGTTCCTACTCCTATCTAGACGGGATGCTTATCCATCGTGGGGTTACCCCTCAGCAGTACGTCGCCGGTACCCATTTCAACACCCGGGTGAAGAGAGACAGCGTGGAGCAAAATGGAACATGTGCACTTAAGGGAAAAAACGTAAGCAGCCAATCTCATCGAACTGGAATCTGTACAACTCGTAGACTTCTATTTTTCTAATAAACAAACAGTTAACAGACTATTTTACCAAGCGCCTTTTCCGCAACGGCTGTTCTCGGGACGAAAGGAGTTAGCTTTCGGACGTTTTGTCTACAGCAAGCCTATCGTTTCCGTTACCTTGCGCTTACTCATTCCTGTCTCAAGTGAAAGGTCTACAATGAGATTCTGGGATCTGAAAGCAGCATATGAATCGTGAACCTAAGAAACAAAAGAAGTATAACTGAAAACAATTTGGTGGACGCTTTTTGTCCAGACCTCAGACCCATTCCCGCAAAGCATGAGCTCTTCGAACAGTAACAGCGACTTTGCACAATGGTCTCTTGCCCTACCACTTCTCCATTCCCTCAACTCAAACCTTTCTGCAAGATGGCCAGGAAATTCTTGCAGAATTTAAGGGTCGATATGACTATAAAGGACCAAGTTGTGGTTGCTGCTAATTACTGACCTGATTGGGAGCCAGTTCTGGAATCTTGTCAGGAGCACACCGTGTCACTGAGTGATGATCATTGGGATCTCCTTGGCAAATCCATTTCATGATAGCGCTGTGAACAACCACAGAAAAACAACAAGTATTTGAAAAGTGAATGTTCTCATGCATGTATTTGTTCGTTTTCCTCACAAGGAATTGTGCTGCATCCCAATATATATCCGAGCTATAACTCGCATGACATCTCAACCCTTTGCTGCAGGATTCAAGAAAGGGAAAATAATCATCAATTCACCGACAATCAAATTGATCAGTTGACCATTTATCAAACAGGACCTCAATAAGAATTTACATATATGCAACCAAAACAGAGCTTAAACCAGCTCATGCTGAACTGGACACTTCCCGTACATATAAAGAAACTACTTATAGCTAGTTTGACACTGGCATTTAGTTATTTGGGGGCAGTTGCAATATCATAGAAAGTCTAAAAGAACGTCAAAGTCGCAGATTTTCCTGAATTCCTCAGGAAATCTGCGACTTTGTAAATAAATATAAAAACTACCAAACTAAAGAGACCGCAGCAAGGCTTCACATTGTTGACAAACACAACAGACAGAATGGCACACTGCCTGCCTTGAGATCTCAAGGCCACATTCTTCTGAAACTATTCCGTTTAATATTTATTCTTCGGTTCAGCATTAAGAGAATGTGTGGAGTGAGGTTTTCCAAAAGAACATGTATTCAGAATAGGGTCTAAATTTCACGATTAGCAAATATCCCGAGTATTTCTCTTGCAGAATAGTTCCAAAAGAAAGAGGCCCTTCGTTAGCTCAACAAATTAAAATGAAATGAAGACAGCAGACCATAGCACTTCAACTAACCACAATTTCAGAGAAGGCAGATGAAGAACACGTCGATCGTCATACTTTGATGCTGCTCTTGTATGCAGGTCAAAATCACCTTCAATGACAATTCGACCTGTTTGGTGAAAAATTTGTTCGCATGACCATCGGGGTATCGAAATGTTTCGAATAAAGTAGATATTTAGTGGAATACAAGTTACAAAGACATTTTTACACCTTTCCATATTACCACGCGGGATCTGGTAAGGGTGGGATCTACTTTGAAGAGCTAGGCTCTAATGTGTAGGGAAGAGATCAGCTAGGGAGGGGCAAAGGTGTACCTACAATACCGTTCCATAACTTCATATTCCTTTTCTGACATACAATACCATTTGTCCAATCAAAGTTGGCTTGTCTCCACTCCCACTGCATTCTTTCGGTTATATCATAAGGATTCCTGGAGGCACTTAAGTACCAGTTCCATTCATTGATGGCCATTTGCAGATGACCATGATATAGGAGGCGGATCTAGAGAGAAGGCACGTAAAACGATTCAATCAAGGCGCACCTGCACGTTACAACGTCATTATAAAACATTTGTTAGCATGCCAATATTAGAACGTGTAGCATGCACATGTTAGATGTAATGATGTTTGTTCAACATTTTTGGTCGACGAATGTCTTGATTCCGAGCAAACATTTTGTCCAACATTCAACAATGTTGCACGTATTTACCCGCTTTTCAACAATATCACAAAGACCAATGAGATATAAGCTCCCAGTCTTCCATCCAAGTAGTAGGGCAATTGAAAAAGAACAAAATTGTAAATTGCTTTGAAATCCTGGATTCAAGTAAATGAGGCACACGTAGCTACGTGTACGCCAGTACGCACATGCGTACCTGGAAAAATATCAAACTGAAAATTAAAAACATTTAAACAAAACGAAAAAAAACAGGCTAAGGTAAAACAACAACAACAACAAAAATGGTTCAATAAGAACATGGTTCGGTAAAACCACTTTTTCAAAACAAAAGAAAATGTTTAATGTTTGTCACATGCGCCAGTGAAGAGTTACATGTGATTGGTTAAGAAAACTTGAGGCTGGAAAATAGAAGACTGAGGAGTGAGCATCTGGGTTTTACCTTTACTGAGAAGAGCCTGGAAAACAATTTGAAAAGCGAAAAGAGAAGACGGGTGAATTTGAAACTGTCTGTGTGAAAGGCGCGACGAGAAGACATGCACTGGTGAGGATAAAGAGCATTTTTCTCATGATTCCCTTGTGCATCTCGCTTAACTCGATAGTATAGTGCGACAATCAGTCTGACAGTAATATGCAGTCATCGCGTCTTTTACATGGTACGTAATTAGATCACTAAGCATACGTGCATGCGCAAACCAAATGCCTCAGGGAATAATAGAAGCAGTAGCGGGACTTCTGGAGACGCTACCTGAGCATTGTACTATGATGATGCCCTGTCTTCGATTTTAAAGACAGAACACTTTGTTTTGTTGTTGTTGTTGTTGTTGTTGTTCTTATCCTTTTTTTCTTTCCTTCTCGGTTTTTTTGCGTTCCACATCCGCAATCAAAGGACTGATACAATTTAACTTGTACAGCCGCTGACAAACTTGTCTTGTAGCACAAAATGAAACACGTCGTGATGACAAAATAGCACAAAATGAAATGCGTTGTACACTGACGTTTCCCTCAAATAAGCGATGGTTGACTAACAGGACTTGCATCTCCACTTATTGATTGCAAGAGAGTGTTTCTACCAAGTGCAAGTGTCCCTGGAAATGATTAAGAAAATCCGTGCGTACCTGCGAAAAAAATCCTAGCTAATAAACTTGGCTTATTCTCTTCGACTCAGCTTATTCCCTTTTCAATTGAAAATTCCTGTTAAATAGGCGGAAATGTCTTTCTCTACTCCCTTTTTCCTGGTGGTGGTTGTGGTGAGAGCACTCGCCTTCCACCAATGTTTCCCTGCTCCCTGAGGTTTTTTCCTCCCGGTATTCCGGTTTTCCCTTCTCCTTTTCTTCTGTATGATGCCCTCATTTTGTAACCCCATGATAAATACAATTAATTAAAGTTATCATCATCATCATCAGCAGGAGCATCAGGATCAGCATCAGCATCATCTAGACTGAATTAAATCAAAGCTTTGTCAGAGCAATACCTTGTCAAAGAAAGGAAGATTCTTGCTTGGATCTCGTTTAGGAGAACTCAGCTTCTCTGAAAACATTGAATGTGACTGATTAATCGACCGCAATCATTTCAAACATCGGCTTGTTTCAGTGAACAGAAAATAACCAAAACAATCCCACGTTGATCACTTGTTCTCAAAGGCAAATGATTTCGATTCAATATTGCCACAGTTTATAGTTGAAATATTTTCTTACAACAACTATTAAAACTCATTTCACTTGTCAGTGAAACCACTTGCCTACAGCTCATGGTTCCAATTGAGTCACTCAAATATGCGAAACAAAGGCAAACTTCACAGGAAGAACTGTACATAACGAAGACATTATAATGCATATAAATCCGACCAAGTCTTCTACGCAAAAGGAGAACCTTGTTAAGAAAAAAAAAACTCAAAAAAACAAAAACAAATAAAGCTAACCGAATGCTATGGAAACCATTGCTATAATAGGATCAATGTCCACGCCCCAAGCTATCTCCATAACATCCACATCTGAAGTTTAAAAAAACACTACATTAGCTGTCAATTGCGGCCTGTGATTTTACGTGATATTTGTGACTGGAACAAAACTCAAATTCACATAATTACGCTTGATGTTCCTCAGAACAAATCAAATCAAAGCTCTCCATGGCTAAGCCGTGTGTTTATTTGTAAACAAAGGTTAAATCATAATGAAGGCAGACTTCCGGTTGAAAGTACTGGTGACGCCCGTCGAGAGTACTTGCTCTAAGCCCACGAAACTCAAGTGTAAATATCCAAACCATGAAACAGGTAACTTGATGTGATTAATGAAAATGTGTCTGTCCACTTCTGGGGCTCAAGGTATTCCGAATAAACGCTTACAGAGCGTCTTGTTTAAGATCGAAATCACGGTTGGTGTATATTGGTCATGTGACTGGTGTAACAGCTTATAGGTACAAAGCTAATACTGCAAAATACAGGGAACTTAGTGAATTCGTTCACACAATAGTAGAAGATCGTGATTTTGATTTACAACTGCGGTGTAACATCTAACAGTGCAATATGCAAACCGAATCAACTGGTCACCTACCAAACTTGAGATCGTAGAAGAACTTGAGAGAGCTTAAATTGCGTGACACAGTAACATTACTCCATGGCTTGCCAACTTCCACAACTGCTTCTCGCTTCGCTGTTGGTCATGCAAATGAGAAAAGGTAAATGATCAATCCAAAGCACAGAGCATGACAGGAAACAGAATAACAGGTAAAAGTATGTGATGAACAAGATTTGTAAAATAAAAAATGAAAGAAATGGAGACTTCCAACCACTCCAAAGACAATAAAGTTATCGGTTTTGAGCAATTCTGCTTGACTTAAGAACAGAGTCAAGGAGTTAAGCCGTTGACTATTTTGCGTCGCTGGCTCTAAGAAACGGCCACCAGGACAAAACAATTCTTTGTGCACTAGCAGTAAATGTGACTCTGAGCACCAAAGCTACAGACCTCTATATGCTGGCTTTTGCTCTGCACCAAGAAGAGTTCCTTTCACTTCAACACACTGCGACGAAAATATCGCCTGGGGAAAATCTCTCAGACGACACTAAATTAAGAAAAAGCAAAACATATGCTGCGAGTTCAAATGATAAAGCCCCTTTTGGATATGTAAACACGGAATATGAACAGGAGCGTACCGAGCCATCCTACAAAGGGGGAACTCCATGTCGATCAATATGTCATCAGGCTACTCGTACAGGGGTCCTCAAAATTTGCCTTTTTTCATTAACTTTGTCAAAACTTGGGAAGAGGTCAGAAACCCGGAACCCGTTTCTCGGTACGCGCCTGTCGCTGTTGCAGGATAATGACGGTGAGGTCAGATTTAAAATTCTGGTAAATATACGCAAAAGAGAGGGAGAGAATAAATTATAATGAACTTGCTTTCTAATTAGATTTAGAGCGATGGGGCCCAGATTTAGATTAATCCCAAGTAGTTTTTTGGTCCATGTAAAGAATCATAGAGCACAATAAAACCCGAAGATAAATTGTTAAGTCCACAATCGTGAAAGTTACATCCATTGTGATAATACCACGCTACAAAATGAATAATCAGTACACGTAACAAACCTCATGTGACTGAAGTTTGCCATGGAGGGTGCGACACCAAAGTGTTGTAAATTCCAGTCCTGAGGTTGGGTAAGGGCTGGATGAGGAAACGGAAGAAAAGAAGCTCAGTTAGAGAAGTATTTGTGTATGTTTCGCAGCAGCATATGGTCAATGTGGAAATGTTGAAACTAGTGGTTTCAGCATAGTTTACGCTAAGAACCAGAAACACCCTGTGAAAGTACACTTTGCTTGTTTTTCTACCTGAACTGCTAGAAAGTGATAAAGTGTAAAATCCATTAAGAACGGTATCACAATTAATTCAGTTGTACAGCTCTTAAATGTAGGTGAGTTCTTTTGCGATTATTGCCCGAATTACCCCCCCCCCCAACTTCAATGAATGGCAGATTTCTTGTCGACTAACACAATTTGTTCTGCCACACTATACTTTTCTCACACCAAAAGGGTGAATAATAACAGTTTAGTTAACAAGATTAATGACTACTTTGTCTCCCCCCCCCCCTCCCGGTATTTCTGCCAACCGCCGCCTCGTTGGCTCAGATTTGATTGTAAACTGCACAACAAGACGGCACGATTACACGCTATGAATTGTCCTTCCGACCTGTCGGCTCGACAGTATCAGAATCGTACGTGTATTTTGACGCACGATGCTATGGTCCGATTTTGATTAACGTGGCGGCTACTTTTAAATGTCGGAAAAACTTGTTAAATATATGTTGCAGAGGAATAGGCCAGAAATCGGGTATCAAACTACACGTACAATTCTTGCCCCAACACTGTCAGGCCGCCTGATCGAAAGGAAAAATCGCCACGTGTAAACCAGCCTTAACAGTCTCCCAAACAGAAATGTAAATTACCACCAGTCTGTGAACTAACCTATCACTGTCCAGCTGCTTCATAACATCAATTGCCCTTTCTCCATGATGAGACTCATCACACAATACGATCAGATCCAATTGATGAAATTGCCATGTCAGCAAAGCAATTCTTCTGGGAGTCTGTTCATACAGTGTCTGCAATTGGGAGTTCAATTGACTTAGCCGTACGTTTCTCGAACATCCGAAAGTTTTCGGGGATATTTTGGGTACTTCTGTATCTTGAAAAACGAATAGGTTTCTGGGGGAAAGACCTTGCAATAACTTCTCCCTTTCCTGTCGTGAAAAAATGCTTTAAAAAGCCTTTTAATAATACGTGGATCATAGTTTAACTGCCTTTGAAGACTGAAAAGCTGTCTATGCTTCAGAGAAGCGCACGCTAGGAGTATTGCCATAACATTACAAAGTGCGATCATCTGGCTGACCAGACTACAGAAGGCCGCAATCATTGTTTATTCAATGGATGAAGGTCTTCTCTATACTGAATGAAAAGAAACATACAACCCACCCGGGAACGCTGAATGTATATTTGCGAATTTTTTTCCTCCAAAGATCGCTTGAGTGCTTCCTCCTTTTTCACTGTAAAACAACACAGATGTTGATGTTGAGACAGGCTAGTCGCCCTAGTCAACACTTAAGTTGGTTATGTTCGATAGTAAATTCTATAAGGTACTAAAAAGAAAACAGAATGCCACTTTTCGTGTGTGTTCATTTGTATTGCTTATTTTGATTTCTGGAACGAGCAAGCATTTCTCACTAGACATGAATAACTAATTAATTGGCATGGAACCCTCACAAAATTTGGCGCATTTGCCTGGTCTGGCATACCTGTAAGTGAGTTTCCAGGCTTTTTCCTAATGTCATCCAGCTTGGATTCCAACAAGCGTTGTCTTTCATTCCACTGCTCCATCTCATCCAGCAAAAGCTAAGAAAGACCATTAGAACTTAACATTGCGTGGTCACATATGTTGTGGAAACTAGACTTTGCATTTGAACATAACTTTCAGTTCCACGGCAGTTAAACCCAATCTAATGGTTTAATTTTTATTTTGATAAATTCTAGAATAATGACCGTTTCAGGGAGTAGGATAATAAATCAAGAGATATTTGGTAAGCGTGCGCTCATAATATCTTGTGTGCACCCTGATAACGTAAGCAAACTCAACCTTTCCAATGGGTTTATGCATCCATCGATGCGTATATAAAATTGATGCACTTGAGAAGTTCAGAGAGCATTCGACAGGCCAGAGTTGATCTTGCCGCAACTCCGTTTTCAGTCTTAGAATGATCAGCAAAGACGACTCAAATCCCTGCTTATGCTTCCCTCGTGCACTGCAAACGTGCCTTGTGCATCATAACTCGATGGACTACTCACTGCTCATTGCAGGAATCAATTTTTAACTTCAACAACAACAGTTATACAGTGTACCAACATACAGCATAGTTGTCTCTCAGCTTGACTTCAAATGGATCATCTTCCATGACAAATGAGATATTCTGATGAATGGAAAAGTAAAATGCTGACAACTAGAAAGTGAACAGTACTGAATTGTTGATGACTGAACACAACAAATAGGAATTTAAGCATAATTTGAACTCACCTCAAACAGCAGCCACAAGTCTGGCGGGAGTGATTCTACAAAAGAATCATCTTTAGCCTTTTTGTGGAGTGATTTTAGCATCCTGGTTACATTGACAAGCTAGGGCAAGAAAAGTCACTTGAATATCAATAATATCGCCGTTTGGAAGCTGAGATTAATGTTATGGCCCAAGTTAATGGGTCTTAGAAAAACAGGATGCCTACAGTATGTCGACGTTGTTCTACTCTCAAAATAATACATTATTGACTCAACTTGGCATTACGTCTTATCGTTTTGCATAGTTCTGGCCCCAGTTTTTCGAAAGGTGGATAACGCAATCCACCGGATAAATCGCTATCCAGCGGGTAAATGCTAGCAAATCCAATTGAGTTAACCAGTGGGTAGCGCTATCCACCTTTTGAACAACTGGGCCCTGGATAGCTGTACATGTATCTGCTTACTTCTAATATCCACCTTAAATATGTTGCAGCTTCTTTAGTTGTTTCTGCTTCCTTTTTTGTTTAGAGAGATGTTTTTAAGGCTTATCTTTAATGCTAGGTTAAAAAATAAACTGTTACCAGTGAGATGGTTGAAAAATAAACTTGCTGTCATTGTAGTTGTTACACTAACCTCATCTCTTGAGGCAGCAAAGTTAAACATGAATGGAAAAAATATTTCCGTGTTTTCCACCTTTATAATCCTGTAGAAAACAAGGTTGAAAATAACTCCTACTTTAAACTACTACACAGAAGTTAACTGCCGAGAAAAGGTACTCCTACAGCCATAACCAGATAATATTCTCTTCTGCCCATCAAGTAATGAACACACACACACACACACACCATGTTGTGTTTTTTTCTGTTTCCAGTTGCTTGAATTTTGTTCTCACTTGTAAGACTTCATCCACACATGGAAGCCTCTTCACTGAAATTGCCTTCGGAAACAAAATTAACACGGACGGTAAAAAAGAAAAGCAATCAAAATTTTTAACTAATCTATAATATGGTAGCAAAAGACACCGTCAATGGTGGTACATGTATTTCAACCGCCAGAAATTCTTTTACAACAACAGGGTTTCCTTGGCCAGCCGAGTAGAGAACTGGAGATTCAAACCTGGGTCAACCTTTACAACCGTCCAGGTTCTTCCAATTCAATGCACCATTTCCGTTCCCAACAAAATAGAACCACTTTTAAAATTCTATTTATGCTGCCCTATGCACATCGCTACTAGACTTCCCATTTCCTTTCACTGAAGTTCACACACCTGGGCCCAATGGGGGACACACTTTGGCAAGAATCTAGTCAGAAATAGCTGGAAATGCGCATTTATGTTGTACGGGACAAAATTTCTTCTTCTTTTGGAAAAACCACATACCCTAAAACTTGTTCAAAGTAGTCCAACGTTTGCTGATTGACACGTACACTGTGGCTTAAAGACCCGAGACTAAAGAGACATATGCCTCAAGGGCGGATCCAGGACTTAGTCTAGGGGAGTTCGGAGAAGGCGGACCCTTCTCGAGATTTTGAAATTATGGTAATCGGAAACTGACTTCCAGCGTTTTATGGGATGATTGGTTGTTGTTTAATATCTCTGAAAGCATCTCTGTTTTGAGCTCCTTCAAATAAGGACTACGCTTAAGTGTTTACAATAATCGGGGACCAATTTAGAAAAGGAAACTAAAATTACAGTTATATATATTTGTATTTGCTATGTGTTCTAAAGGAAAACACTCTCGCCCATCAATGTTATTTTTGCCCTTTTCATGTCAATCATTTTTTCGCGAAGATAACATGAAAATTATAGTATCTGTTAGCGATGTCTGTCCACTTTTAAGTGGACCACTTTTAAGTGGACAGAAAAAGCACGTGTTTAAACGCCTTTTCAATTCAGTCTAGGGGGTTCGACCGAACAACCCCTGGATCCACCCAATGCCTCACCTTAAATTTAAATACTGAGAGTTCATCAAAAAGAAGGGCCGTATATTCTGAATCGACTGCTAAACAACTGCCTTGTATTGATACGGAGAAGCTTCTGCACTCTACACCAAATCTAAAAAAGAGATAAAAGTTTACCAGTTTTGGTTTACAGAAAACAGTCACCACTTTTAAAGCATGGTTTGTTATCGTTATAGTTAGTCATGAATTAGATCACAAGTAACGCAATAGCAAGATATAGTGTATGTGATCTGACAGTTCAGTGGTGTAATGTATTATTATTATAATGAAACTCCAAAAAAATAAACACAAGTTCTCCAAACAATTATGATGCTGTATACAAGCATCAAGGGAGGGATGTAGGGAGGGCATTTTAAAGCTTGCTTCATGGACAAAGATCCTAAATTATGAATTTGTTTAAAATCTAGTAATAATTCATGACGAGGGGCACCCATTCAGGAGGCCCAAATATGGGTTGAAACCCCTGTTAAACACCGAAATGGCAAAATACCACAGGTTTTACAAAACACCAATTTCTAGATTTTCATTATTTCCATAAATTATGTCATTGCTGAATAATACACCTCTTTGACTCTCACTCAGTACAACAGTTCCATCCAGAGTCATGAAATGTAACCAATAATCAAGTAACTACAACCAAGGAACTCAGAAATCTTCAAATCACATTCACACATTAATAACCTCTGCATCATCTATGTGGTGGTGATCATGCATACCTTGTTTTGGGCGATGTTTGCATGTGAAGTTTAAACCACGAACAATCACACGTAAGTTTGACAGGTTTGTTTTCTTTGTTTGACAACCAGTCACTGTCTTCCCCTCTTGTGAGTCTCTTAATTGTGGCTGTGAAAAGTACAGATCATAAAGTTGATGTTGACATCAGTTCAAGTTTGGAAGTAAACTTCAAGAGATAATGCTGACCCCAAAAGTACCACTTTTTTGTTCCACAATTGGTTGGTGGCCTACCCTTCAGCAAAATATTCTCAAAAATCATAAAAAAAAATTATCCCAGGATTAATAATCATTCTTCAGGCTTAAGCTTTAAGGACTTATCAATGACATTTGATTGCTACATTAATTATTTCAGGGACACACCAAGATTTTCCTTTGCCAAAAAAGAAAACCAGTGGAAATACACTGACAATAATACATGTTATTCTCAAGACCAATCTTGTATGACCATACAGTTCTAGCTAGTCATAAATAAAACAATTTAACAACGGCCAGTAAAGAGACATTAATTTTTGCTTGTGATTTCCAACACATGATTCAAAATTTGTGGTTGAAGAACTTTTAAAAACCAAAATATATAGCATATAGCTAGCATTTTGAAGAGTTTCAATTCCTTGAAAACAGTTCAATGGTTTTCAACAGGCAAGCACCCCCCCCCCCGAAAAAAACAACAACAACAACAACAACAACAACAGTTTGTAGCAGGACTATTCACTGCCTTTCTCTTTAGAGGGAGGTGGTAAAAAGGTTGGGAAAGCACACAGGTGACAATCAAAACAATGACAGTGACAGGTTCCATCAACAGTTTGTAGAAGGTATGGAATTTTTCACTGCCCTTTTCACAAAAAGCCCAGAATGTTATTTTTTCAGCTTAAGAGTTAACCAACTTCTGAGGTCTTTGATATCTTGAGTGGCCTCTTGTACTCTCTCATGAATAGCCATGTGTAGGGTAGGGTCCCAGCTGACTGTGATTTCTTTTATTGAGACTGCATAAGGCTTGACCATGAATTGAAAGGCAAATCAGAAACAAAAATTATAACATCATACCTTTTTTTAGTATTACTCCAATAAATATTGTAGGAAAGACATAAATTCCAAATAGCATGATCAGTCATCAAAACTTTTTTTTTTCATACCAGTGAGCCAAAAATAATAAGGAAAATTAAACAGAATATCAGTCAGACCAGACCTTCGCAGCTGCTAATAGCAAAAAAGGGTTCCAAGTGTAAACAGAGGTTTGTACTCTAATAAAGACTAACAGACACTATGCAGGTATCTTGAGCACTAATGTTGACAGTGAAATAAGAGAAGTGAAGAAAACAATGATTTTGTAGTGCTAAATGATCAATAGCATTCTCTCTAGTCAGATTAGGCATGGAGGTCCTTAGAGTCTAATACCTTGAGAACAGAGTGTAACACAGTAAGAACAGGAATGCTTATGAGGCTATTTTCCAACTCGGTCGAAACAACACATCTGTATGGTAACTGAAAAGAAAATTTAAAAACAAATTGAAGAACGATTACTGGGTATATCCCTGAACAATGCTCTCCAGATAAGTGACCTACTTTTGTGAACAAGACTAAAAAGCACTTTTTGCTGAGGGGACCCAGATCTATCAAGAGCAATAATATTTCCTAAAAGAAATTACACCCAAATAAATAGGTAATAAAAGAAATAACTAAAAATGAGGGGAATAAGCCAAGTAAGGAATTTATGTGAACTCTGAAGAGAGATCTTAGGACAAATTTGGGATGGCAGGAAGAAAGATAAAGGAATGCTGTTGCAGTTACATTTGCAGCACGTACCAGAAAAATTTCAGGCTCTCACAGGATTTGAACAAATTACCCCTGCCTTACCAGTATTATAAGGCCATTTGGTTAAACCTGGTAAGAGGCTGATATTTGTTTAGGATTCACTTTCACAAAATTAATATGTAAGCTGCAAACAACACTATCCCAATGATGACTATTAACTCATTTTAGACTACGAGATTCTCATGGGGATAAAGAAAGTTCAAGGTTTTCTTCCCAGTTATGTTAAAGACTGAACAATCATTTCACAATAATTATGGTGCATTCAGGGAGACAATAACTATCACAGCAACAACAATCCCCTAACGACAATAATAAGCTTCTTCCAATGCACATTTCTAGCCTCAATGTTCCTTGAATGATTACCACTCAATTGCCAATCAATAAAATATATATTACATATAATATAATATTAATATGATAATATTATATTGCTAATTATAATATTGCTAAATAAAGAGTGTTTTGAGTTGGGTTTTAAATATTGCAACTGTTTCTGCATTTTTCTGCACCTTCTAGCATAGAGTTCCATAACTGAGGTGCTGAGGTAGAAGAAGCACATCCTCAATATGTCTAACTAAGGACTAAATTCAAAATTTTGTTTACGTGTACCTTCAGATGTTGACAACAACAATCAACTATCAAAATGTCATACCCTTTCCAGTCCAATCATTCGATGGACTTTAATTCCATATATTTCACTGCTTATTGACCAATCAGCAATAGACGCCATTGTAACTACCACCAAGTCAATTCTTGCCATGAAGGAATCAGCTCCACCTGTGAAATAATAAGATTCTCAAACCTTAGAAAGATGTGTTCGACCCAAAAGCTATTTTGCATTGATCTCAATAACAGAACTTGCAAGATTGATTCACCCTTACCCTCCAGTCTGCCAAGATAAAACAGGTTCACTCCAGATAACCTAAACTCCATGTCCAGTGCTGTTATGAAAATACAATGCAACAAATTTACACTATGAGTTGAATGGACTCACTATGGAGCAATCATTAGGGAAGTTGCACTTTAAAGCCTCCCGGAAATTTATTTACAAAACATAGAACTGCTTTTGACTATTCTTTCTAGTGCAATGCTTAGAATGTAGGCTTCTCTAACCACTTAAAAATACAAGTATTTATTTTACATTTTGCTACAATATGTTCCGGAACCTGGACATCATAAACCTCCTGAAACTTTTCAGAGTAGGAAAGACCATAAATAAATAGTATATTGTTCACTTACCAAAGCCTCTGCCATCGGAACTACATGTAGTGCTCACTGTTGACACTTGAGAAATTGTCAATTCAGGTAACCACTTCATCAAAAATCTGCAAACATCATGTGACCACTCAACAGCCAGTGAGCTAGCTTCTGCATGCACCTTCAAGGCACAAGGTTTTTCTTCACACTTCATGAGATCTGTGTCACACTAACAATGCACTCATTATAAGACACCACAAAATCTCATTTTCAGCTCTTAAAATAGACTTCCTCACAAGTCTGTTTTTTGTTGTTGTTGTTGTTTTTGTTGTTGTTGAATTGAGGTGGTATGTTCCCATAAGAAGTGCCAAAAAGTCAACTTGGGGCAAGCCTACTTTTACAAAAATTAAAGTATAAAATAGTTCACTATTGGTCATTTATGCTCTTGGTGGATCGACTGAAAAATTGGAAACACTTTGAAAATAGAATAGGTGGTTTTAAGTACAAAGGCAAGGCATAGAATCAATGCAAAACCTGATATTAATGGCAATTCTCCAGCCACTCTCCAGTATAAAATGCAATTATAGATAAATGAGAACCATGATAATCAGGGATTGCATATGGGCAATGTTCAAAATTTGGGCATAGTGTTTAGCTCAAAGAAAACATATAGAGCTCAACAAAGAATTTGGACTTAATGCATTTCTATCCAACTGAAGACTTGGGAGCAACATTTTTTCCTTTCACCTTGACACAACAGTTTCCAAGAGCCAGCACTCTACCCCACACATGTCTTGTACTACTTGGCAGAAAGGAAAAATAGTCTTGTGAAGTGCAGGATGCTGAGCTGATGGTAAAACCATCTGCCACCAGGCTCTGGCTGGTGTCCATATACAGGTAAGTGTTGTCTATTGTTAAGCTGCAGCTGTAACAAGAAAACAGTGGGACAGGCAGTTTTACAAAGGTAAGATTGTTATCTGTCATTCAAAACTGGCTGCTTATATTGAGACAATTGGATGTATGCATCAAATTGTGCTCTCATTAGAACATGTTCCAGCAGAGCAGTAGGATGACACAAGTTCATTATTAAAACTTAAGGTGGCTTACTACAGTTTTTCTACAACGCTGGCTTACTACAGCTTTTCTACAATGCACAATCCTCAGATCATGAAACAATCGCACATAAGCAAAGTGACCTGCGCAAAGTGATGTGAGATAAGGAAGAAAACCCACAGGCAAAAACAATCACACAAAGACAGTATAAGTTATGGTCATTGGCATTGTGTGCAGGTGCTACACAGGCTTTTCCCTAGTTTCTAGAAATCTCTGAATCTCTAAGTCACCTCTTCCACGACAGAAGAGGCATATTACAGAACGTGCTTTTAGATATTCTTCATCAACACTCAAAATTAGTGCCAAATGCTCTGGACAGGTATAATGTATTTGGTGCCCACGAGACCTTTTTGGACAGCAGAGCTTTGAGTAGTATACATTTGCATATTAATTAGAAAGTTTTTTTTTTTTTAATTAGCAGGAATTTTTCCACTAGGCATGTCATTTTCAAAAACAGAATAAGTTGCATACTAATTAGAAAACTTTTTTAGATATTTTACCAAATCAGAATCTAGCTTGTAACTTAAGGACACAAATTTTGAGTTTAGAACATATTTTGGTAATTAGAAAGAACCTTTTTCAATTGGCATTTTTGTTCATTTTCGCACCCCATAGAGGATTAAATCCAGTGGATGAAGAGAAAAGCTGAGAATGCTTTCATGCATGCATTCATACATATGTGTAAATTTCCACTGGCTATAGTACTGAGTGTAAGATAATTTTAAAAAATGGTCACTGCATTTAGTTGTGTGTACAACAAGGCATTAAGCATGTTGGGAAGTTTACAGTCAGAGTATTCAAGAAGCTAGAAGTGCACTTGGTTAAGTATTATGCTTCTCTCATGCTCTGAACTTTTTGTATTGCATAAAAATTCAATACATTCTCACTAAAGTACAACTCACTTGTACATTGGATTCCTGTCTTAAAAACAAGATTAAAAATGAACGTTCACATTAACAAGTGTCTAGTGTCACAATAATGTGTTTCACATACCTTAACTTTCTTCCTGAACTGACTTGCTGAATATCTGCAGTTGAATTATGACGACCAGGACTGATTAAATGGCAGTCCAACCAATGTGCATAAGCAATCAATACAGTGAAAGAAAAATTAACGGAAACTAAAAAAAAGTGTATTTCTACTTATTTACCTTGAGAAGACATTTCAACATTGACTGTCAGAAAGGCAAGAACTGCACAGCATTGAGGCTTTTCGTTTGGAAGCGGATTGGATACAAACATACTACTGCAGCAATCAGTCACCTCAATTGAGCCTGTGATTATTAGCCCAGCTGGGAGTCTGGACAAAATACCTGGCTTGCATCTGTAAAGAAAAAGTTATTTCACAGAAATTGAAAAAGATGCCAGAGTCCAGTTAAGTCCAAAATACAATTTAAAAGAAACTGTAAACAGGACACTTAGGACCACCTTCGCTGGTATGACCTTGGGAGAGATTACAAAGACGAAGGGACGAATGTGATAGTGGTAAAACATGAGATCAAAGTTGGTACACCACATGCCACAACTGTCCTGAGACGACTCAGGTGACAAAAGAAGTGAAGAGACAGAACTGTAACCAAAGTTGAATTGTGTGAATACAATAACTGGAAGTGGCTAGTGGTGGTCAGCTACGTACATCCAAAGAAACCTTAAAGCTTCATGAGCACACTGATATGATCTTTTCAGCAATGAAAATTAATATTATGTAACCAAAAGGTTGAGAGAGCAGAAAGCAAATCCTGATTTTTAAGAAGATTACGACATTTTTTATACAAAAAGACATGTTTCGATGTTACGAACATCATCATCAGTTACAAAATATTTGGAAAAAACCGTTAGGACTATATAACAACCAAGTGAGACATGCATAATTAATATGATAAAGTGACAAAAAAACGTCAAGCTGACACTTACATGTACGCTTTAGGTTTTATATTCTTTCCAACACTCTATGTAATCAATTTGTTGTCACTTTATCATATTAATTATGCATGTTTCACTTGGTTGTTGTATAGTCCTAACGGTTTTTTCCAAATGTTTTGTAACTGACGATGTTCGTAACAATGAAACATGTCTTTTAGTATAAAAAATGTCGTAATCTTCTTAGAAATACTATGTGTAAAATGCAGTTAAATGTAATTTAACGGAGTTAATAACAAAGAGCGGCTGTGTTCCCTCAATGGTCTGCGGATTTGTTATGCACACGCGTCAGTGCATTCATCTATGTCAATGCTCCTTCGTGTCCAACGGTGTTCTGTGAGGCGTTTGCGGCAGGGGTCTGCGCTCCCTTGCATTTACCGTTGTTTGTTCATGCACACGCGTCAGTGCATGCATGGAGCCAGCGTTGGTAAGCCTGGGCAGTCAGCGGTCTTCTATTGTCCACATGCGCGTGGATCCCTCGTCTCTTTTGGTAGCGCCATTCTACGCTGAGCACAGTTTTTGGATTCTTCGCGCCCCTTCCTTGGCTCCACTGTTCGTGGTATTTACCATTGGCTTTCTCTCGTTTTTCTCGTCGAACTTTTCGTCTTCTTTGCCCGTATGAGTACTCGTCCCGGACGCTCAACAAACAACAGTTTGGCGGCCATGTTGGAGCCCACCCCGCTCGTTTCTCAGCCTTCGTTGGAGGTTTCTTCCTCTTCTGTAGCGAGTACTTCGCCTGCCCCTACGCCTACAGTCGCCTCGACTCCTGTTTTGCTTTCGCAGCACGATCTCACCCGGGCTTTTTCTCAGGCTTTAGGAGAATCGTTACCGCGACTTTTGGCGGCCTTGCAAGGCCACGTGCATTCGACAGACTCCTCGGCGGGAGAGAACGTTTCTTCGACTACAACTGCTGTTAGTTCCAGTGTTGTAGCATCGTTGGATTCGCTGTCAGCCGGAGTGTCTTCAGGTATTACAGCCGTGGCTTCATTTATTTCCACATACTGTACCTTAGGCAATTCCTCCCTCTCTTCGCCATCGTTGTTTGGTTCCCACGGTGCCGTGAATGGTGCAAATGCGGCCGTCAGCTATTCTCTTCCTCCGCCGTTCGTGTTTGGCCCAACTGCGTTCACTCCTGTTTCCTCGTCATCGCCGATCAAACCTTTTGTCGTTGGTCCCGGCTACTCCCCGATCCCAGAAAAATTAGTCACAAAGATCCGATCGGGTCAGTTTGTCGACTTGGCCGATCTTCTGGCTGAAAACCTCAAAGCTCAGGAGGCAGAGCCTCAAACGTATCTGGATGGGAAACTCCTGGTTAGTTCGACAAAAAAGCGTGTCCAAGAAATAACAGAAATAATGACCTGGGTGGAGGCCTTCACCGTTTATGCTTGGATTTTCTGTTCTGCATTCCCATCCAGGTGGGAGGATATGACGCAGTACAAACTGCTGATTCTCAAAACTGCCGCCAGTTTTCTGGGAAGTCTTGGCGCCATTATGATGCGGCGTTTCGCAAGAATGCTGCAGCTGCTGGTGTGGTGGACTGGTCCCAAATGAACATTGACTTGTACAATCACCATACCCGGGTGTTCCTTTGGCCAATGTCGTTACCGTCACTGTTGCGAGAGATGTGAAGGACATCACCCACGCATCAACTGCCCCTTTCGGGCCTCCCAGTCCCGTAGCCAGTGCTCTTGGTCAGCGGGGCCTTCAGGGAGCAAGCGCCTCCGGCGCTGAGGATTGTTTGTCCACCGCTACCCATCAGATTCCCATTGTAAATAGTGTACATTCCTCACGTTCATCATTTACCTCTAATGGTTTTGTTCCAGTTACTGTTCCAGATCCTGTTCCTGTTCATGTTCCTGTTAGTGTTGACATTGAATCCTCTGCACAAGATATTCTGGGTGGCGGCAAGTACCTCATACCATTCAGTTCACCATCCTCCCTCACCGTGTCATCAGTTCCTGGTGCCTTACGACAGGATTTGGTTCCTCCATCTAGTGTCTCCCCCATTGATGCAGAGAAACCGTGGCAGGAATTGTGTTCTCACCCTGATCAGACCCTAGTGAACTATGTAGTTTCGGGTCTCCAACGTGGTTTTCATGTGGGGTTTAATCTCCAGGCCGTCTCTCTAATATCTGCCAGTCAGAATATGCCTTCAGCTTCTCTCATGCCCTCCGTGATTGATCAGTATCTCATAACCGAATTGGAAAGAGGCCGGGTTGCTGGCCCATTCTCAGTATCTCATCTCCTCTTCCTAACCTCCACATCAGTCGGTTTGGGATTATTCCAAAAAAATACCAGCCTGGTAAATGGCGGCTTATTTTGGACCTATCCAGTCCCACTGGCCATAGTGTGAATGACGGCATCCCACGAGAGCCTTTCTCAGTGTCGTACATGAAGGTGGATGACATTATTGATGGCATCATGAAGTATGGCAGAGGTACACTCATGGCCAAGTTTGACATCGAGAATGCCTACCGTAATGTTCCTGTTCATTCAGACGATCGGTTTCTTTTTGGTATGAAATGGCGGGGAGAATACTTTGTTGACTTAGCTCTGCCCTTTGGATTGCGGTCCGCTCCATTCATCTTCTCTTCTATCGCCGACCTCCTTGAGTGGATTCTAAAATACAATTATGGCCTGAATTTTTTGCTGCACTATTTGGATGATTTCCACACTCTGGGACCTCCTAACTCACCTATCTGCCAGAACAATATTGACACTTGTGCGCGCCTGTTTGGGGA
>BLFK01000078.1:391331-413831 GCA_014634185.1 Astreopora myriophthalma | reverse complement strand
AACCCTTTAAAAAGATGAAAGTTAAAAAGAGATATTAATCAACAGGTTACTTGCTCACAATACACTATTCAAAACTCTGAAAAAGAAACGGACATCATCTTACTTAAGTTGAACACTTGTCACTTATGCTTTTGAACAGTACACAACCCAATCCAAAGATAGTAGCTTGCAGATTGCAATAGTGAGGAGACACTGGTGTCAAACAAGAATGCAGTGTGTGTGTGTCTTTACACAGCTGACTTAGCATGCGGCACATGGTTTGGGGTTTTCACACTCTCAAACCGTTTTTGCACACTCAATAGGCTGCAATTCACACACTGCAATTTTAAACCATTGAGTGAATGATGTCACTTTCTACTCAAGGCAGCTCTCTGAGGCTAACTGGTCAGTATTCAATGTGAACAATATTTAAGTGAGATGCTGAGCACCTTTGAAACCTGAAGAAAAACCAGAAGTGGTTTTCCTTATCATAGTACTGTAGCAGATGAATCAGCCCCCAAAAGGACTGAGACCACTAGGGACGAATGGAGTGATTGCTTATCCTAGAAAACGGTTTATAATTAACAATTAGCCGAATGGGCTATTGACCCGTGACCCTTGAGGGCGAAGGGTCTAATTGTTTTAGCATCACCCAACTAGTCGGACAGAAAAGGCAATGATAAAGTTAGCAAATGCAAGTTGAAGAAATATTTATTTGGGAATAAAACGAAAGAAAGCGTCACGCTTTTCGCTACTCGAGGACTATTACTAATAGTCATCTAGTAGCATAGCCAATGAAAATGCAGGATTTGCATTAGTCCACTAGTTGGGTGATACTAACACTTATTATAAAATAATTAGGATAGTACGTGCACTCTCATTGGTCAATGGGTGTGTTTAGATGAGAGTATGTAAACATGGTTGTGACATCACACAGATTTTGATTGGTTGTGTTGTCAAACGCACGTTTTGATTGGCTGGTAGGAAATATGAGCGTGTATCGAGAAAACCTGTTTCAATCAAGAAGTAAAACAAACAGCATTTTCCTTCATTTGTCGCATTATTTTTTAGAAATATTTTATAAAAGCAATAGAGAACTTTTTTCCGTGTTTACATAGCCTCATGTAAACACGAGAAGGGGTTGGGAGAATTCGAGACTGTTATGCAAACCCGAGACGCAGTCAAGGGTTTGCATAACTGTCGAGAATTCTCCCAACCCCTTGGAAAAAGTCCTCTATTGATTAATTACAGTTAAAAAGACCTTGAAACAGCTGTAGCCACAGAGAAAGATAACAGATTTCATGATTTCATGCTGTGAATAAATAATTTATTCACAGCATGAAAAACAATTGTTGCTTATTGTATCCGTACTCGCTGCCTTTTCAAATTACAAAATAAAAAATCATTTGAACCATCCTACTTACCCTCTAAAAGGCAAATGTCTAAACTTTTCACATTCATGGATGTTCTCTACAAGGAAGACAAGAACAAAAAAAAAAACTCTTCTTAACATTATCCTCATCCCTTATCCAGTACTTGATATCATCAAGTCCCTGTTTTTGCCCACCCAAATGAGGATTTCAAGAATGAGTCTGCAGTCATAACCAGCTGTGACAGGGAAAGTCTCCCATCACCAAAGCCATTTACGATGGAACTCACTCAACAGCTCAGAAGGACTCAACAACGGATTTTGTGTTGATTACCATAGAAAAAATACAATGACCTCATAAATATTCCAATTCAAAGGAATGCTGTTCAGTTTGACAAATGCAATGACCTCATAAATATTCCAATTCAAAGGAATGCTGTTTGGTTTGACAAATGAGGCAGTGTGTAATACAGAGCCCCTGATGGTATATAGCAGAAACAAAGGTAATTTCAAATATCCTGAAGAGTGAAAAAAATTTGTCGTCGCAAACGCAAATAACATGTCCCATTACGATACGCAATTTTAATAAACAGGGTACGGGTACGATACGGGTACGGATACGGGTATGGTAACTGAAAACGAATAAATTACAAACAGAGTTGAATACACTGACTAAGCAAAAATAGGATAAGTACAGAAAATGACAAACAGAAGGAAAACGACGAATACTCACAAGATGAATGTGACGACAGGATAGAGAACTTGACTTAACTTGCACTAAACTTTGACTTATAACTTTAACTAGAACCTTACCTACTAGACCCAAGACTACCACTGAACAAACTAATATTAACAAGTTACCAAATATAGTAACATGCAAAAATTAAAAAACTAACAAGTGCGAAAATGACCTACTATGACAAAGAACGCTAATGAACAAGAAACCTAAGACAAGAGCACTAATGAACATGTGAGGTGACAGATAAGGGAATGAACTAAATGGTGTTACAACGATAAGACAATACACAAAGCTAATTATGATACTGTACATTCCGCGCCTCTACAAAATTAATTTAATCATCCATATGAGAATAATATGCACCTTTTGGAGCAGTCCTAACATGAAGTCTAATAATTGATAATATCAGTGTCACATGGACAATTGCTGTGTCAAACCTTTGTCCTTGAGGAAAGCATTGTATTACTGATAAACTGAGCATCTGCTTAAAGAAGAGAGTGTGCAGTGCAGGGGGAGCTGTGTCACAATCATGAAGATGTACTCATGCCCACCCAAAACTGGAGAGGTTACGTGTAAATTATGTGATACACACAGCAACCAGCAACTATTTCCAATGACAAAGGCCTGTTTCTGTATGTTCTTCACTTGTAACATTGATTCATTTTACTTTCTTTTTTTATGTTTTTTTAAAAATTATTTTTATTATTTTAATATTTTTTTACAATTCCTGCTCCTACAGTATTCATTTTTAGTGCTAGGCCCATTTTACACATTTTTCTAGGGCAGAGATGTTGCGTTATTAGGTCCACATCACCCACAGAAATTTGAGCCATCTTCACGCTTTCACACTGGATTAAAGTTGAGCTGTGAAATTACTCAACATGAAATTTTGTATTTAAAAAAAAAACATTACAAAGCACAGATACAAGAAACAACAATGTTATTTTTATTCTTGGCTGCATATCACTGCATTTTTCCCTGGTCCAAGATCGGAATTGTGAATCACGCATGCACTAATAACAATGCAAATGATGATTGCACCCTGTGTGGGAACAACAGAATACCAATTTGCCATGAAATTCACATCTGCCTCTTAACTGGTGGCCTTCGTTCTAAAAAAAATAATTCTTCACTTATAAAACAGTCAATGAAACTGAAAACAAGACAACTTACCATAAATTTTGATGTTTCTAAGGGAACAAATGAAATCTCCATGAGCAAAGAACATGATACCTCTGCCAAAGGAGCTGATCTGGGAACTATTTCACTCTGTTGAAAAACACATCTTTGGTTAATGGAAGCGCAAAAGCTATGCAACACAAACGCAAACTGACCCAGTGTATTATTGTTTGACTCACGATGTAGTTGCTTAAGTACAACAAAGTGTAATTTCCACAAATGTACAATGTATGGTCAGAAGAAAAAAAATTCATTAAAAATGTAAATTCAGAATTGGAGCTTTTACTCTTCCACCTCGGAGTGTTTCAGTTCTCAAGTATTCCTTATTAAAAGGGCTTCTCTTTGCTTTACAATAATATTGGACAGTGTGTTCCCTTGCAACAATGACACAATCATCTTGAAAATTCACATGTAGATCAAGAAGACCCAAATCCTGTTTTTTTTTTCTGCCCTACATGTAAAAGAACAAAAACAGTAAAAACAGTATTAAACATGTAAAATAATTATATTATAATAACAACCCTTTCAGTTCAACGTGCTTGTACCTCATTGGCTCTGAAAAACTTTGTTGCAATCTTCGTGATTTCCAGAGAAGACAACAAACTAAAACAAAAATAACAGCAAGACTAATATTGAAGTTCTGTCCTAAATCTAATGCTGAGAGAAACAATGAAACTGAATTATAAATTTTAATTGTACTGTGCACAGCTTACTAAAGGTGGGTTTCACTAGTGACAGAGTCAGAGTTGGAATCAGAATCAACAGAATCAGAGAGGCATGGATCAGAATATGAAAGCATAGTTTTTTTTTTTTCTTGGTCATTTCATTCATCATTCCTTTCACAGGAAAACACACATGAGCCCAACATATTTACCTGCTCTCAATTGCGTGGCTTCATAGCTCAGTTGGTAAGAGCACTGCACCGGCATCGCAGAGGTCGTGGGTTTGAATCCCATTGGAGCCACTTGAATCACTTCTTCAATTCATTTCTAACCTGCCCTTCACAATCATTTCATTCATCATTCCTTTCACAGGAAAACATGCATGAGCCCGACAAATTGACCTGCTCTCCACTGTGAGGCTTCATAGCTCAGTTAGTAAGAGCACTGCACCAGCATCGCAGAGGTTGTGCATTCTTAATCTAGTGAGTGCATGACGTAACTTTGTCCTCAACCCAGCTCTCTCAGGATTCTTATGTCAGTAATAGGGGACTATTAAAACTGTCTTCTCCAAATTAAGGCTCAAGTTTCCGATACTGAGTGTTTGGTAGGCATAGTTTTGAAATCCAAATGATTTTTTTTTAAATCATACTAGCACTGTAAGCAACAAATATATATCAATGGCATACGCAGTTATGACCGTTTGTGCCAATAAAAAGTGAAGTTTAACTGCTGGGCACCCACGATCAGTGACTTCACAAGATTTCAAAGTAAAAGTTGGGGTGATAAAAGTAGATGTTAGCAGGGGCCGGGAGCATGCTCCCCTGGAAAATGTTTACTTGCCAGGTTCCCAGAGATGCATTTTCCTGGCATTTCAAGCACAGAGTAGACAAGTTCATGCTCTTGAGTGCATCATGGGTAAACAGGGCAACATGGTGAGCAATTCAAAGGGTTACATTTCCAGTGGCAATCCACATGTACTTATATAATCAGCCAATCACAAATGATCATGTATGATTATGCAACAACAATAGAATGGCAACCAAAAAATAAGCAGACCACGCTTTGGAAAACAAACTGATTAAAACAATAGCATTCCTAGTAATCCTGGTTCTCTCGGCTGGTGAAAAACCTCAGAGGATCTTTGAGGATCCTTAAAGATCTTCAGGGACCTGCTAAAGATCCTTAAGGATAAGGATGTTTTAAAGATCTTTCAAGGAGCTTGGAGGAATCTTCAAATATCTTCAGTTGAGATCCTTAAGGACATTTTAAGGATCTTGTGAGGATCTTACAAAGATCCTTGTGGAAACAAGTACAAGAATCTTAGCAAAGATCTTATGAGGATCCTTCATGGATCCTTAAGGACCTTTGGAGCAATTTTGAAAAGATCTCTATTACGATCCTTAAAGATCTTTAAAGATCTTGGCAGGAAAGTTGAAGATCCTTAAGAATCTTTACCAGGATCCTCATGGATTCTTGAAGATCCTGCCAAGGTTTCTGAGGATCCTTGTTAAGATCTTTATCCGGATCCTCAAAGATCTTTGAAGATCCTTAAAAGATTTTCACCACGGCTGCTTTGTTGCCCAACCTTCAATATCATGACATGGACATGTCAGAAGTGGGATAACTTCAAGATGACAGATACAAATGAAGCAGCCCTAGTGACATCAGCAAACATGCCTCAAGTTTTCATTCTGCCAGCAAACCAACCTCTATCTAAACCCCTAATTTCTGACAACAATTTGGCTACCACTTGGAAATTGTGGAAACAAGCCTGGCATCTATAGGCAGACTCTTCTGAACTTGTCTTAACCAACCTTAACATGACCACCACTGACGAACGGCTCAGCCTGAAACAACTGGCACATCAATGGTCTCCCTTCCTTGGTAACTAATTGGTTCTTTTCTTATTTTAATAATAATTCTTACCAATCATTTTCAGGCCTTGCAAAGAAATTCAAGCCTTCAGGAAGCATGCACTGAGTGTGAGCACCATACTTGCTTCTCAGTAGAAGCTCAACACTGGACACTTGAATACCTAAGTACTGTTTGAAGAATTTAAAGGAAATGAGTAAAAAATAATAAAAAATGCAAAAAAAAAAAGGATAAATTCATTCTATCATTGTTCAACATTTTTAAAACAAAAAATGCACCACCTAAAAGCAACTATCAAAGTACTCAGCTAATTGCAGTTCATTCAAAGCAAATGTAGTGTTAAAGCCTTTTAAACAATAAACTAACCAGGCAGCATTTTCTAAGAACTGTTGAAATTGTTTGCTTGTGCTTGGCCACTAAAAAGGATGCAAAGTCATGTGTAAAAGCAAAAGTTCATTTTGAAGACAACATTTTATACCAAAATAAACTATTCTGTATACAGTACACATCATACAGACAGTAAACATTCTACGGACAGATATACAACTTTGCCTAATTCTGTATGACAATGATTATTCAGTCATAAGGCTATTTTGCTCTTTTTCAATAACAATTTGCCGTATCACTTCATTTACACACAATGTATTTAATTTTGCTGTGGGTTTATTTTGTTTTTGTAAAACAATAATGTCCTTAACCAGTTTGTTTACATTTTCCCCTGTTCCATAATGATAATGGCTGTGTGACAGGGATAAATAAAAATCAAACCGGTTAGTAAACAAACCAGCTATTAATGACTGGATGCACAATAAATTACAACAAACACAAGTTGGGCATAATAATTTGGAGCAGGGAATGAACTGGCAAGGCTCAGATACAACCCACCAACCGTCCAAACCACCGGATGAGGGGCCTCGACACATGGCGCCATGCTGAGGGGGTGCCTCATGCCTGTACTGCAAGGCGGGCATAGTTGCTGGCATAATGTCCTGGGGGCGAGTTAACCCAGTCCAGAGGAGAACAATATGCCCCCTCCCTGACGGGGCTTCAGCACAGGGCTGAAGGGGTGCCGCAGACAGCCATTCCCCGCCCATGTTTTATTAATTAGAACTGAGTAGGTAACAAGTAGTAGAGGGACCAATGATTAAAAGCCAGAAAGCAAAACGGGAGGGAGGGAGGGATGAAAATACAGCGGCGTGAAGAACTGGCCGCAACAAGTCTGACAGTTAAAAAACTCGGGCAAGGAGAGAGGGAACCTAATAAGGCAATCATGTGAAGTCAGAGAGTCATCCCCAGACTCCAACTGGAATTTGCTTTCCGTCATTAACTTCTATTTTATTCTAAAATGTCAAAATATAAAAATCACAACTGCTACCGCCATTGCAACAACTCACCAAAGTTATTTGATGATTTCGGTTTTCCTGGCTGCTCAGCTTGCTTCTGACATTTATTCTGGTTATGTTCTTCCTCCTCAATTTCAATGACAACACTTTTAAATAGCAAAGTAAAAGGTCTCCTGCAAAGCAAGGAAAGCCCTTTGTGATGGCTCAAAGGAAACAGCGACTTATCTGCCAACTCAGTACACAAACAAAATTTAACAGCTTCAGGGAGGAAAATTAATAACAGCATCTCAATGTATAACATCATAATTAATTTTAGATACGGTACCACTTGTAAAAATATGTGTTGCATATAGGTTAAAATGAATTTCGGGTCAAATTTGTTTCAACCTAGTCTAAAATTTCATTTGCTTTAGATCATTATCATAAATTAGACACAAAAACTTCCAGATGGAAGAGAGTTGAAATAATTTTGACCTGAAGTTCATTTTAGCTTACACCAGAGTAAATTGTACATCATAATACTCGTCTCAATATAACGATGTAATGCCCTTTATTTGCTTCACACATGACAGCTATTTAAACACAACGGTTGAAAAAAAAAACAAAACAAAACGAGGCTACCCGTTGTCATATCCACAGGTGCCCCCTGATAACCTTGCCTTTTTGCTTTGCTCAACATGGCGGCACAAGGTAGAGGTGTGTCTGCAGAAGAAATCCAGTTAATCAGCATGCATGCTGACCCATCTCAAGGTAAAACTTTGATTTCTGATAGTGAAAAGACCATGGCGATAATTTCTAAAGCAGTTCAAAGTCAACTGTCTGCTTTGTTACCCAATATGATTCACAAAACACTCGCGAAGGCAAACCACAAAGGTTCGCAGTTCAGTTCACAAAAAACTTCCCGGTCACCCACTGGGTCAACACAAGGCTCAAGATGATGATTGTTTTGAGGTCAGTGAACCACCTTCAAAGAAAACAAAGTCGTCAGATGAAAACGATGAATGCGGTGACAACATCACCATTCCTGCTGGATGCTGGGTTGCATCCAAGGAGCTTTGTAGCCTCCCAACCGTTTTTGTTCCGGATAAGCCACTGTCTGCATGTGAGCGAAGGCAAATTACCAAAGATTTTCCTCATCCTAATGTGGAATCTGTATTTACTCCAGTGTTTGACAACTATTTAAGCTCCCTTATTTCTGGAGCCAAACAGAATGAAACAGTAAAGATCCTTTCCACTGCACCCCCGAAGAAATCTAACTTGCAGATTTTCCGAAAGGGACCTCCTCCCAATTCGGACCATGGCGAGGGGTTCAGATTCCTGGAAGATGGTCAAACCAATTGCAAAACTTCCCATCCAGAGGGAGAAGTTAATACTTCAGAGGTAGAGGCCAGAGCAGGGAAAGTTCCCACTTGTTCAGCCAGGCCAGAACTATGCTCCAAACCAACGCTCCCAATAGCTGCTGTGAGCAACTCAAATCCAGGTTTGTTACCAAGAAAAGAAAATGTAATGTTGCCAATAGTAAAGTCCTTTTTAACCAGCTTAGGCCTTTGTCCTGTAGAGTCAAACTATTTACCTCTGGCAGGTCGATTGCCGTATTTCATGAAAAATTGGCAAGTAGTTACAAACAACCCTTGGGTACTGACTGAAGGGGGTGGACAAAGACCAGTGTTCAACCTGAGACAATTAAATCAATTTGTCAAATACGAGCATTTCAAAATGGAGGGCATACATATGCTAAGAGACTTCCTCAAACTAAACAATTTCATGGCAAAGATCGATTTAAAAGATGAGTATTTCACAATACCAGTTTGGAAAGACCATCAAAAGTTCCTCTGTTTTCTTTGGAAAGATATTCAGTGGGAGTTTGCTTGCCTACCTTGGTCTGGCAAGTGCCCCCAGGGTTTTTACCAAAATACTAAAACCTGTGGTAGGCCTGTTAAGGAAACAAGGAGTTTGTTTAATAATTTATTTTCAAGGACAACATTTTACTGATGGCCTCAACAGAGGGAACCTTGACACACTACCTTTCTTTAACAGTCACCCTTCTTGAATTGTTAGGATTTGTGGTGAATTACCAACATGAGAAGACACACAGGGCTTGCACTGTAAGTATCCCGGAGAGCTCCATACAATTCCTTATACTTTTAGTATAAGGAATTATACGGATTATCTTTGGGCGCTCGAGGTGTTTTCACGTAAGGTCCTGGTGAGGCGTCATAATCTTTTTATGCTGACAAAGATCTGTCAGAAAAATATGCTCATATGAAAATAAACCAGAGATGAGCGGCGATGAGGGCCGTCTTACACATGTCATCAGGTTGTAATCAAGGCCTTTGTTTTACTTTGAAAGACAATTACACGTGAAACTCGATTAATAGAATAATTTGCGTCTTGATCTGGTCAACACAGACCAGCTATAATGGCAGACATTGTAGACACAAACGAGCGAGACAAGCTAACACGGCAGGTCATTCGATCACGTAAAAACACTCCAGAAGAAAAAACGAAACAGAGACGAGAATGGAGAAAAAGGATGCGAGAGCAGTAAATGGCGAATTCTATCACAACTAACACAGTGCAACAGGAAGCAAATGATGTGGTACCAAGTAATCCTGATACTAAGGAAAAAATGACCGGCTTCCTCGAGCCAATGTTTAGCCCCAAGCAATGCCAAGAAACGTCGTGTTTCAGCTCTTAAGCTTAGCAGTGTAGAAAAGGAAACGAGAGTATTTTCAAGAGGCGCTATGACTCTTCAGATGGCGCGTGGTGCTGACGCAATTTTAAAGCAACCCGGTCAGAGGCCTCGATCAGCTGGTCAAAGTTAAGACACATTACAAAGCAAACTAAGAAATTGGAATCAAAATTTGAACTCAAAGAACTAAAGCCAGAACATATTGAATACTTATCTGGAAATTCAGTTGGTAGCGGAAGCTATGGACAATGTTTTCACGCACGCTATCGAGGCATTGAAGTGATAGCCAAACAAATGACTCAATGAAATGACAGAGCATAAGGAAAGAGCAAGGAGAGATTTATGTCACGAAGTAAGTGTGATTTCTGCATTGGGTGACCATCTAAGTCTGCCGATGATTTTTGGTGTGGTTACAAATAGTTTTCCATTATGCCTAGTGACGAAATTTCACGGTCTTAAGGAAGAGAGTGTAACTCTCCATAAAGCCGCTAATGCCAACATGCTTAGCCCAGCAGACTGTACATGTATTTCTGTCTTTTGTAAGATACATTCTGCTTTAGGTCATGTGCATTTAAAAGGCTACTTCCACAATGATCTCAAAGCAAACAATGTAGTTCTTGAATGAGCCTCAGCCTCGGAGACATTCAACCTGGTTGTCATCGATTTTGGGAAGAGCACTAAGGTATCGTCACTTCAATTGTACAGAAATCATAAAGCTCTTGAATGCCGTGAGAAAAGCTATTTGACTCCAGACGTTTTATGCGAACGACTCTTTCAGAACCTAAATGTTGTTGCTATGGCAACTACTGACAGAAATGCTTGGCTTGTTTTTTTAACATACCTGACTTCTAGAGGGTGTTTCTACGTTTCTACACGGTGAACTTTCTTTGTTTTGGGGGAAACACAGTAAACATCCAAGGAGTTTCAACTGACAAAGCTACAAGAAAATCTGTACATAATTTTCGAAGGAATTCACAATTTTCGTTTTTGACGCGTATTACATTAATGTATGTATAAAATTTGATGATTTTTTCCTAACAGCGAGAAAAAGAAAAATCCTATCCATGTGCCAATTTTAAAAAAATTCTCCGTCTGGAATGCCCCCAATATGCGTTTTAAGATCACTCAAAAATCTTTGTTTTTCGTGACATCATCAAAACAGAAATTCTTCAAGTTGAGGTACTGCGCTCGCGCCATTTGTACCCATGCTTCGCGCGCCAAAAAACTATATAGAGCCACCTTAAGTGGAAGCTACTGTGTGTATACGAATTTTTATAATAATAATTATTGCTATACACACAGTAGCTTCCACTTAATGGAGGTAACCCAAAACTATATTGTGAGCTATTGTTTAATTAAAGCACAGTAGTCCTGGGGATTAATTACATAGAAGACTGTAGCATGTAAAGTTGTACTTACAAAAGATCATGATATTCCTAAAGCACACTCCGATGGATCGTCTGGACGCCATACTTGGTTAATTATCATGAATGAAAACTCAATGAATGCACATTAAAAATGAACTTGACCGTACGTTAAATCAATTTACTGCCATGAATAATACTGGCTTTTCACAAACATCAATACAAGTCTGGCAAAATGTGACTCTGTTCAAGGTCAAATTTTTCGGCAGACACTTGTTACGGCGAGCGACTCTCGAGGATTAACAAGAGGTGTCGTGAGCCGGTTTGAGATGATAAGGACTACTTTACGGGCTTGGTCACGCGATAAATGCACTCTTGATGTAGAATTATATGTACTTGATTTATTCCCTTGACATCAATTGTGCACAATATAATCTTGTTTAAGCCATAAACTGAAATTTGATTAAGATATAACAAGGTATAAGCTACTAAAATAGTTAAAAGAAACAACTTGTCTACATATTTAGCTCCACGTGACGGTTACATGTTTGATTGAAGAGAAACTAGTGAAACCTTACCTACTAAATAAACCAATGATATTAGCTAGGCCAACTCTACTGAGCTCTTGAAGGGCTTGGCGTAAGCTGGAGAAGATTAACACTGGTAAGACTTCACGATTTAACCAGTGACGTACTCAATAAGTCTTATGGAATCTTCGAAATGACAATTTTGTAAATGGTGAAACTAGCGATTAGAAAACAGACTACTACAACTAACAAGTATGAAACAAGCAACACTTACATATCAGTCCTTTGCTTGCCTCTGAAGGAGAGCTAAAACTTGATGCTTCAATGTTCGAGGTGACTTGACTGACGCGAAAGCGCACGAGCTGCTAATGCTAACCATAAAGGAGGCTACGTGATGGTTTTTGACAAGAACTATAAAGCTTAATTGTTCGCTTTGATTTAGGAACGGAAATACTCAATTATGTGGTAAAACTACAATGAATCATTAAGCGTCTGTTACAACTCCGCTCTCCTCGTCTCCACAAATGACACTTAAATCTAACTTGTTTAGAAAGTCTCTAAGTTGCGAAGAAAACTCAGAGCCTTCTGCTGACGTTTTCTGGCGGCAAAAAACAGATATAAGCCCAAAGGAAGAACAGAGAATTTCTGTTCTATTCGAAGAATGCTTATTCGAGTAATGGCGGCCATCTTACAGCTGAATGTTGTCATTTTCAATTTGCTGAAAATCTTCGGGAAAACTGGAGACAACTGGCGACCGCTTAAAATATTGCGTCGGTGTCATTCCACAAACTTTCGAGTTAAGCACATACCAATACGAATGTGGACTTAAGTCAGGGCTAATGACCCGAGTGAAGGGCGAGAGACCCTTCCTCTGTGCCATCCTTTTTTGAACTAAGCTTAAGTATTTTGGGATGCATACAGTGACTGCTTGAAATACGAAACGGACGAAAAAATAGGCAGGTAATAAACTGTCAAAACATGACATTCAAATATTGATAGACTAACATAGCCCAGATGCCCAATAGAAGGTGCTGATAACTTGAGCCAGTCGGTCCATGACATATTTAATGAGATTATCACACCCGAAAGAGCCAAGCGCAACATGCCTAATACTTACAGTGCAAACCCCTTGTGTCTTCTCATGAATCCCAACTAAATCCTACACAGTCAATAGAGTTTCTGGGTTTCCCTATAAATCCAGTAACTCTAGAGATCAGCCTTCCTCTGAACAAAGTAAAGAGTATCAGAAGAGAGTGCCAGAAAGTTCTGGAGAATCCAGGTAACACTGTAAGAGACCTGGCTCGCTTATTAGGAAAGCTGAGTGCCTCCATCCAAGCAGTACTTCCAGCACCCCTCCATTATCATCACATTCAGGCAGTCAAGAAACGCAACCTAGCTATGCATGGGGGCTACGAGTCCCTGGTATGCTGGACTGTGGAAGCCCTTAAAGAATTAAAATGGAGGAGAGATCACCTTTCTGCCTGGAACAGGAGGGCAATTTTGCAAGCCTCTCCCCAACTGACAATCGAGAGAGATGGCTCGACAATAGGCTGGGGAGCACACTGTGGCAATGTTCAGACCAGGGGCCTGTGTTCTCAGTCAGAACAGCTTTTGCACATAAACTGCCTAGGACTCTTAGCAGGCAGTTTTTCTCTGAAATCATTTCTAAGAAACAAGTACAATATCCATGTAATGCTACTCATGGACAACACAACAGCAATCAGTTATATAAACAAAATGGGTGGGCCAACATCATTGGTCCTATCAAGTCTAGCCTTCGACCTTTGGCAATAGTGTTTCAAATCTCAGGCCCAACAAGACACCAGCGACTGGCGACTACATCCATCCATTTTTCAAATGGGGGCCCATTCTCAGTAGATCTTTTTGCAAGCAGACTGACAGTGCAGTTGCCACGATTTGTGAGCTGGAAACCAGATCCAGACACAGAGGAAGTGGATGCCTTTACATGGACTGGAACCAACTCTGAGGGTATGCATTCCCTCCATTCCCCTGATAGGGCAGTGCCTAAGGCAAGTTCTGCAACAGTCAGTTTCCCAATTGACAATAGTGACTCCAGTGTGGGAAACTCAAACCTGGTACCTTCTGTTGTTAGAAATGACACTAGACAATCCCATACTTCTACCATCATTTCCAGGGCTATTGAGACAAGTGGACAATCTTCATCCTCTTGCCCACCTTCAACTAGCTGCATGGCTTGTCTCAAGGGTCGCTACCAGTGTTCAGCAGTTTCACAGCCAGCTCAAAGACTGCTCTTGGCTGCATGGAGAGCCAGGACAGAGAAGACTTATTCTTCAGCCTGGTGAAAGTGGATTGGCTGGTGTGGTGAATAACAGGTCAATCCTCTTTCAGCAACTGTAGAATCCATTTTAAAGTTCTTGGGCAATCAGTTTGATGCTCGCCTTTAAATGTCTATCATTCTGCTTTGTCTGCAACACACTCACAGATAGCAGGCTACAATGTTAGGGAACACCCCTTAGTGGTCAAGTTGTTGAAAGGGACTTTTAATTCTTGTCCACCAAAACCTAGATACACCTATACATGGAATGTAAACAAAGTTACAAGTTATTTGGAAAGCCTGGGCCCTAATGAACATTTATCATTAAAACAACTCAGCAAGAAATTGGTATTTTTGCTAGCCCTTACTTCTGCAGAAAGGGACTCTGAATTAGTGGCCCATGATTTATGATTAGGACCTTTTTACCCTGAAAGTGTTTCTTTCAACCTTCCGGAACTAACCAAAGAAGTTCAGGTTGCAAAAACTCTAAAGACCTCCTTTCAAACAAGTTTCACAGACAATGAGTTGCTCTGCCCATGTGCATGCCTTAAAGAGTACGAGTTGCACACCAACGTTTTTAGGCTAGAAGCTATCACTGAACCTAAGAAGTTCTTCCTCTCGGTTAATGACCCACATAAGCCGGTTAGCTCTGCTACCCTTTCTCATTGGGTAAAAGACTGTTTGTTAGAGGCTGGGGTCAACAGCCAAGTTTTTAAAGCTCACCCTATTTGTGGAGCCTCAACATCTGAAGCAGCCAGAGTACATGTAGGCATTTGTATCCCAGAAATAATTAATTTAGCCGATTGGACAACCAAGACCACCTTTAAGAGGTTCTATTATAATCCGGTAAGAAATGCTAGTTTTAGCTGCTCTGTTTTAGATAGCAATGCAATAGGGAAAGAGTCGTAAGGCTATAACAAACATTGTTATATCGAGACGAGTATTGTGATGGGCAATTTAGGATTATGCAAGTGCTGCTTGCAGCCTGCAGTATAAGCATAATTGTACGAAATAATAGGAGGCGAGATATAACAATGTAACTCCCTTCCGCTGCCTTCCCTTTTCTTTTAGGATACTAATAGTTAATGTTCCATTTCCTTTTTCAGGTTTGTTAGCCACCAGTTTTCTTCACTCCACAAAAAAAGAAGTTATCAGGGGGCACCTGCAGATAGGACAAGGAGTGGCCTCATTTTGTTTTGTTTGTTTGACTGTTTTTGTTTTTTAACCATTGTTTGTTTATAATTCTTTAAAGGCTGTCATGTGTAAAGCAAATAAAGGGCATTACATTGTTATATCTCGCCTCCTATTATTTCATCACTTTTTTATATGCTTATACTGCAGGCTGCAAGCAGCCCTTGCATAATCCTAAATCATCCTTATGAAATTACAGATTGATCAACTGCCAAGCAGGTTCACAGCAGACTTACTTCGAGTCACTCAAGGTCCACTTGCAGTGAAGACAAATTTTCTCTATTCCCTGGAAAACATTCAACATATACCTTAAGCTTTAGTAATCAATAATAGTGCAACTTCTAAAAGTAGTAAGGAGTTTGGTTTAGTTTAATTTAGGCTTTAATCCTAATCTGTGTCACCTTTACACAATGTAGTTTGTTTCTCTAACCAGTCAGATTTAAGTGTTCAACCTTGTTTATCAACTTGTTTATTTTAGAACCAGCAGGTATATTTTGCAGGTTGCAGGTTGCAAATGTTATTACCGCTGATCGTACACTTACCATGACTGTTACATGACAATGTTTACAATCTCACAACAATATGTAGCCTGCATTAGTGACATGCCAAACCGGCCAAAAGCGATGAGGGGTGAGTATATTGCAGGTTTTTTCAGCCTGCAGTGAAGTCTTTTTTTTAGAAATGCACCTGCTGAAATATCTGCTGAATTTGGTTTTGAACTTCCTCTTCAGTACCAAAATGAAAGCAAACCACGATCTTGTCAGTGTAGCCATAGCTAGTATTTGCGGTGGTAAAGCTTAATCCTCATATTTTTCATTTCTCTATTTATTTGTAAACAGGCAATGTTGTTGAGGGAACCCTGGAAACATCAGTTTCATATTAAGCTTCCTTCAAAAGCAAAAGAAAGGAAAAAAAGGATTCAGATTCAAGGAATTGGTTTAACTCATTCTCCATAGCATTCAGTATTTGACTGAACTTGCCGGCAGGGTTGCTTTACGTGTAGCTCTTGGTAAGGAACAAGCACTTAACAAGTATTATAAAGAGATACACGGTACTTAACAATGAAAAGGATAACAAAATACAGAATATATAAAGGCACTCTTACCGAAGGGCTTACTTTCATGACTGGTTTTATCGAATTAAAGTTGGGCACTACTTGATATGAGTCCTTATGAGTATCTATGTTGTTCGCTTTTAAAAGTGCCAGCGGTTTTCCAATTTTAAATACATTTTTAACCTGCAACCTGCAACCTTCAAAATATACCTGCTGTTTTAGAACCAGGTCTTAAACTGTAACAATCATGGCATAACACTTTCTAGTTATGGGGGAGTAGGGATGGTCCAGTGCTGAGAACACATGCCTCCTATGACCTACCAGTGTGGCCCTGGTTAAAATCGCAGATGACACCAAGTGGGCTGAGTTTGGTCTCGGTTAAGTACTGTGCCCCAAGAGCTTTCAGTTCCTAAAAACTCACCTTCTCTAGATAAGTTAATTTATTCATTTATTTTTAGGCATTGCAACACTTAACATATCAGTCTAGTTTTCAATAAAACCCACGATGTTAAGTAGAACAAGTTCTTGTCTATGACCTCCCATCCATTAGTCTTTTGCCAAAGTGTCGTATTGACATCGCTACAAAAACACAGTTCATATTCTGACCACTAGTTGAAGTCAAACACTTTCTCCTCAATCTGAAACACCATTAATTTTGCACAATGATGTGGGGCTACAACAGCCTGTTTTGGCTCATTTCTTTATTACATTTTGTAACACAGAGACCTGTGCTCTGACCTGTAGTGTCAACCCCTGCAATTTTAAAGCTTTCAGCCCCATCTGACACCATGCGAAGTAAAATGTATAAATTCACTCTTTGAAGTGAAAGTGTTTTCATTCTTTCAATTAACTTACAATTTTGACTCCACTGCTGGCCTTAATCTCAATGCCATTAGCAGCAAATAAACCCAGGGTATCAAGTTTAAGATCTAAATGCAAGACAAACCGAGCAGCAATCTCCAATAACCAAGCAAAAAATCTGTAAAAAGAGTGAGCTGTAATGTCAGTTGTGCATCATTGTGGCAAACATTTTCAACGTTTGGCTCCTTAGAATACCCGCCCAGTAAACAGTGTATAAAAATAATAACAGTTTGAAAAGTGCAGCCACCAGCTTCACAATCACATGGTGTCTGGAAAATCATTTGATGGACATTAATTCTGCTTTGCATTAACTTATAGTACATTAATTTTTCTATGTGGATTTATGAGAATGACGTTCTAGAGACATGGAATGTTGAAGAATGACATACATGTATATGATACACTACATTACTCTTCCAGTTTATGACAATTGCCACATCTGGTTAAGACCAAGCAGAACATTTGTTGTGTATTATGAGCACAGACAAGATGCTTTAGGACAGGGAGGAGAGGGGGAATATGAAATGTAGGTACATTGAATTACCACAATATGTTGTAAAAAGACATGTAGGCACCTGTGTGTGTTGTGGTTCAAACTTTTTCCTGGTTCAAAATTTTTTAAACCAGTTTAACATTTACTTTCCATTGTCTTAGATTCATTACCATACCTTGGAACATTGGATCATGAAAAAGGAACTGGTTTAAAAAACTTGAACCAAGAATAACTAATATTTGAACGACAACATACTCACCATAGAAAGACTAACCACCAGAGAAACTAATTCCAGCCAGAATGGCTTTAGAGCACCAGTGACTGAATCATTTTCAGCCGAAAACTCTTCTAAGCCTCTCTGAGGCTGATATCCCGGTGCTTGCAAGCAATGAAAATTGGTCAGCATCAGCAAACTGCAGCATGCGCAAACAGTCACATGGAAATGGCGCTGTCTTAGCATACCAAAATGCTCAAAATTTTCCCAATTTTCGAGTCAATTGACTTGATATATGGCATTCTATTAATTAATATTATTAATTAAATTATTATTTAAGGGAACAAAACATACAACAGAATAAAAGAATGGACCCAGATGGACCCCAGCCATAAAGCCAGCATAGCTTCAGCTACGTGCTAAGCCGATCCGATGAAAATCATCGTTTAGATTGGGTATCGTAAAAATCTTGTCCGGCCTCCAGACATCTTCTATACAGCCACAGCCACAATTTTTATGTATATAGTAGTGTGCAAGCGACGGCACAGAGATTGTTTAAATTTCGTCCTCAGAAGATCAAACTGACGTACCTTCCAAAGAAGACAGCAGCCAAAACAAGCACAAGTAATACTCCTCCGCAATACAAAAGTATCATGGTAGAGCAAACCAGATAAACACCTCTTTCTCTGGAGTCAAAGTAACAAACTTTGTCAACCAAAACATTGCCGCCATATTGTTTTGAAACGGAGTTGTGCTTGCTCCGCGATCTCGTTCCCAGGCTCTCTCTGTTTTCCTCCCTTGTCGTCGAGTTTGGTCTGGTCACGTGTCTTCCAGATTCTGGGAGGTTACAAGCGTTCAGTTGTCCCAGAAGATCAGGAGTTTGTGACACCAGGGCTTGTGAAACCAAGGGTTTCTACATCACACATGCAGTTTTAGCTTGGAGAGGGTTCACGTATTTTTCACTGAAACAGGGCATTGATAAGCTAAAAGGCTTGTCATTTTGGAACGCCGGGCACTAAAAGCGATGAGAGCGAGAAAGAGTACTTTGACGGAGCTTCGAATGGAATGGAATGGCAAAGATTGTAGTCCTAAAGAGCAGGAAGTGTAGAAATTTAGGCAAGAGAAAGATGTATTTCAATTCAATCATTATTTTAACATACCACAGGGAATGGCTCCTGCACAGGGCTCGTACGGGTCATGGAAAACCTGGCAGGTCGTGGAATTTAATTGTCGGTCAAGGAAAGTCATGGAAAATTATAGTTATGTGTGGTATGTAAATTATTGCAGATGTCGAAGCAAGGGCAAAATAAAATGCAGGCAAGTTATGTCAGGAAATGCCCCAAAGCAAGGACGATTTTGACAATTTTTGAAAGTGACAGCTAAACTTTAGGTCATGGAAAACTGGAAAAAGTCATGGAAAAGGTCATGGAAAGTCATGGAATTTGAAAAACTCTTAAGAGTACGAACCCTGTACCAATGAATGGACTTCAGAGTAACACGGAGATCAGAAGCAAATAGATGTCGCTATCGCATTTGAATTGAAGGTAATTTGTGCGTGTTTTTATTTCCTAACTTTGTACCTTACACTTCTGATTTTGATCGAAACCATGACAAACAGTGACAATTGTGAGTACCTTCAATACATAAATGTCGCTTGGTGAAAGAGAGAGCTTCCATTATTTGTGTTTACTTTTTTTCTGTACGTGAAGTCCGATCCGCGGTGAATGTTAACGGTCGGCGTCACGCTCGGCTATTTATATAAAATTCTGAGAATTTTACTCAAACTGAAGCGAACAATGAATAATTTCCGATTTCCATATAGAGCTAGAATGGCTTTAATCAGGAGCCCATTACCGCCTCCTGGACCGAGAATCTCCAACAGGACCCGCAACATACGAAATAGAGAGTACAAAAAGTCTCCAGAAGTGTTATACGAGGTCAAAGTAAACTAAAATTTACATTTTTACCTCAAATATTTTGTTATTTAGTCTGTACTCTTTGGTCATTGAGTCCTCTTAATTACCGCATATACGTATACGCTAAAAAATCGATCTTTTTTTATACGTTAGTCATTTCATATTTTGTTGTTTATACGGTTACGATAGCCAAAAACCGTCTTTATACCCTAAACAGGTAATCCCATTGACACCCTCTAGCTAGGAAGCATCTTTTGGACAAATTTCCCTCACAAGTGTTAAAACTTCAGCTGAATTCGTGAGTTAATTTCACCCTCACACGTACTGCCGCTATTCACGAAAACCAAGCCTGTGCTCAAACAAATCGGTCTATACATCGTTCTGAAAGAGCAAGGCGCAGGGACCCCAACTGCATCAAAGCTTCATGTTGCCATTTTGTTGTTGCTCAAAGGCAAAAGTAATTTGCAAGGGGCCATTTGGTTCTGATATAGCGCAGACCTAAAGAAATAAACAAAAAGTTAGCTGACTAAGATCAGTACCTCAGTCACTCTGAAGTCTGAAGTTCGTCGTCGCTTTCATTTGAAAGCAACGTTCAGAAACACGATCGGGGAGCGTGAACGGCAGAAAGAGGATTTTTGTTTCAACCGTGAAGGAAATATTCTCTTTCGTAATTCCAACGAAGAAGACTTAACCAAGGAGTTCGACAATTTCATAAACACCGTCCGCGGACAAATCGCACATCAAGATCGATACGACTGATGTAAACAATTCGTCTCCCACAAGATTGATTCATTTCTGGCCCGGCTTGGTTAAAATTATTTGAATATCATCATCATCATCATCATCATATCCTTGATTTAAACACGATAAGGTTTAAAGCTCAGAGCTTGTGGGGTCGTGTGGAAATAGTTACAATATAAAACTATATTAAAATAGTGATAACATTACTTACAGAATAAAATGTAAAACACAAGCATAAAATGTAAAATACAGGCATAAAATGTAAAATATTTAATAGCATTTAAAGTCTAGGTAGTGCCTCGGCAACGACTGGGCCAACAGTGCGCTAAAATCAAGCGCACAGTAGTAGTGGTTATTTCTGCAAATAACCACTACCCCATTAAAGCTAAAGCAACAATTTTTTGCTTACCTAATCAAACCAGGGTTGTTTAATTTAGCCCGAAATGATGGACTGGTCATGACAGAATAGCGGAGTTTTGTTAACACGGGCACCAAAGCCACTATGAGCTGTTACAATTTGTCCGTTATTTTTTCGTGTTTAATTTATTCTTAGTAAAAATGTTTACAATACAAAATTATTTGCATGGTTTCTAGTTGACTAAAAGAATGCGAAACAAAGCGAATTTTTAGGCCGGCAATACTTTCTTTTGCATTCAACTCTTTTCTGCTTACACATGTTGTACTGCGCCGTAGTTTTATTATCAAATTAGGTGGAAACTAGCATTGAATAAATGCCAGCCGTCTCCTCGCACAAGGCCACAGAAGGAGAAAGCTTTAGATGATCAAACACGCCGGCAGCCTTGTGAAATTACCTCGACGTTTCTGTTGCCACTGAGAAAATTTAACGCACCAACGTTATGAAAATTTACTTGACGAATTAAGTGCGCCCACGTTAGCCGTCAGTTTTTTCAAACAGATAGGGGGAAGAGATTGAAGAAACGAGACTTTCTTTGTTTTTACACGTGCCTTGAAATTTTCGTGAATTTTAATTATGACTAATGATTCGATTGACCCAAAACTCAGCTAAAACACTGGAGACTCGTAATTCGCAGATGAGCTTCATGATCTGCCTTGTAATTCAACTGACCCAATGCTCAATTGATTTGAAAGCCAAAGGGATTTAAAGTAAACATTATGTGTTGATTTCGTTTTAGCGTACTTTCCATTGAAGCGATTCGGTTGAAGACCTCTGATGCGACTGAGGTGGCAAAACTCTAGATGGAAGAGTATACTATTATCTTAAAGGTATATTCAGCATTAGGGAATTCTATTAGACGGATCGCCATGAGCAAGAGCCAAATATTTTTCCGTCTAGCCCGACCTAAACTCAGCCAACAAGCATTTTATCGTGTGGCCTCTTTATCCTTCACACGAGCGCTCAAAGGATGAAGTTGGGACAGAAAAAGCTACAGATTTGCAAAGAACATTTATCTAATACGTTGTCTGTATTTGCTTCCCTGGTTGAAAATGAACTTAGATGTCGAGATGCTATGAAATCCTCAAAAATCACATCGCACGGAGCTGTCAATGTTCAAAATCTCAGGGTTATATGGCTTTTTCCGGCCCCGCTTGCGCTGAGGCGCACAGCCCTCATACGGGGAGTCTCCGCAATAACCCTGAGTTTCACAATGAACGCGTGCGTGGGGCCGTACGGGCCCGGTTATGATAATGCTCATTATTATATACTCAACAAAATATCTCGTTTCTGATTGGCCAATGGCGAATGCATAAATAGGTTATAGAGTGCAAACCAGGTTATAGAGTGCAATACGGAAGTTGCTATGGAAACACCGTACAAAGTAGCGCATTTGAGTAATTTTGTTGATAATATAATAAATAAAAAATCGTATGAACCTGCTCGTGCATTTCGTAATTTATGGTCACTCGTGATGTTTTGAAAGTTCTCAAATTGCACTCGCCTGCGGCTCGTGCAATTTTGAGAACTTTCAAAACATCACTCGTGCCCATAAATCACGAAATGCACTCGCGTTCATACGATTTCCTATAC
>BLFK01000078.1:370363-377863 GCA_014634185.1 Astreopora myriophthalma | reverse complement strand
ACTGTCCATATCCTTACAGATTACAATTGAAATGGACTAGGTCACGCCGTTTTAAACAATGTAACCTTCACTAACAGGCCGCCAAGTCAAATGAGGCATTGCAACCCTGAACAGCTTAAATTTAAAATGACAGAAACTGAAAGAAAAACAGTAAAACCAAAACTTAATATAGATGGCCAAGCCAGGAGGGAATTAAGTTAAAGTGATCTATATCAACTTAACAAACATCGGATGGATGTTTCTCACATTTCTCACAATTTGTATGAATGCATAAAGTGCAATCCTTGGAAATCAGCTCGTCTGTTGTGTGACTGTGATTTCAGCAATAGTGCCGTTGCATTACCATTTTCAAGTTAAGAATCCATATCACGTAAGTTTCTACCTTGAAATCACTGGGTGTTCTATTGATGATACTCTTAGCTGCAGTGGCCATGTTGATAAACTGACAAAGAAACTTGCATCTGAAATTGGAACCATTAAGTGGGTAAGGCATTTTGTTCCTTAGGCAACATTGCATTCTTTTTGTCACACTTTACTCCAACCGCACTTTGATTATTTAAATGTCATCTGGGGACACTGTGGTATCGTGTTACACTATATACTACAAAAACTGCAAAATAGAGCAGCCTGAATTTGACGTTCTCACTAGGGTCCTGTTCAAAATGCAAGGCTGGAAAAATCTAGATAGCCACCAACAAATCACGTTGGCCGAGTGTCTTCAGGCTGTTGCTGCAAGTCTGTTTATAGTTGAAGACTCTGAAAGAAAATTTAATGTTCCGTTACCATGGGCAAATTATTATAGAGGCAGCTTCAGCTACAGCAGTGGTATTGTCTGGAACAGCTTACTGCTGGAAGCAAGACGAGCAGAGTCTCTTAAATGTTTCAAAAATCTGATTAAAGACATATCTTCATAAGCATGGCATTCATGGAAAGCAGTAAATATAGTTTGATTGTATTATTACCTTTTTGGATATGTTCTATTTACATCATTTAAGTATTGTTTGTAATCTTTGCTGATAATTTTACCGTGCATAAATAAGAAAGTATGACATTTTTTTCTCCATTTTGTTTCCCATATATTAAAATCCTATAAATAGTTATGTTAACCGAGCATTCAAATTATGAGTTTGGGTCTCCTGTGAATAAATAAGAGAAGAAAGTAAAGAAAACAGGAAATAGAAGGACTAAACTTGGGTCAGCACAACCCTGGTGCAAATATAAGAATGACAAACTGCATAAAAAACTCAAAGGTGAACTTATGTTTCAGTTTTTATCTTCACTAGGGAAAAGGCATTTAAAAAAATATACCTGCTTGCAAGTTTTCAGCCCGATCCCATGCTTTGTTTTGTGAACAGAGGAGTTTGAACTTCACTTTTCAGAGTGCATGACATAAAGATGGCTGCTGAGAAACATGCATGGAACATGAAGACATCATTCACATTGTGGTTTTGAGCTCTGAACAACCAATATGTTAAGAGGAGTGTTTATGCGAATGTTTCCAAGTGCAGCAGAGTGAAGAAATGTTATAAGATAGCCAAAGTAGACTCCATGTTTCCAACGGATCCCAGCCGCCATGCTTGGGCTCCTCCGAGGGTCACATACTAATTTCACAAATAACTCAACTACAGGATATTGTGTTGCCCTGAGACTATGGTATATCGCTTTTTTATTACTTTTGCACCGCATCCCATTTTGTTGACTTAAGTTATTTAATAGTAAGCGATTTTATTTTCTACTTGCGTGATACTGTGGGGACGTGCAGCTGAAGGATAGAGTGAAGAACCTGTTACTGTTACTGTTACTGAACATAGCCAGTCACTTTGCAAGTCAATACCATCTCCACAGCTGTAAAATGTATTTTAGTGGCTGTATCTGGCTTCACTTCAATGGCTTCAATTATCTATAAGATAATTTATGAGTTAAACGGGACTTACCTGGAAGTTGAAGTCTGACTCTAATCAAACTTCAACTTCCAGGTAAGTCTCGTTTAACTCATAAATTTTATTTCAACACTAGTCCTACTCACTAGTGGGTCACTTGAGACTTTGAAGCGTGCAATAAAAATGTAGCAGAATAAAAATGTAGCTTTAGAATGTAAGGAATTTATAAAATACCTAGGGATACTAATTGATAATAATTTAACTTGGAAACATATTGATCATATAACAATTAAAATTAGTCGAACTATAGGTCTAATATCTAAACTGCGACATCTTGTTCCAAAACACACTCTTATAAATATCTATCGATCTCTTGTTGCGCCTTATTTGAGCTATGGGCTGATAGTTTGGGACCAAGCCGGTAAATCATATCTTGATAAGCTTCTCAAGATGCAAAAACGAGCTCTATCATTTATTAATTTTTCTGACTGCAATCAGCATGCAATTCCTCTATTATCCGATGCCGGTATTTTACCGCTACAATTTTCTTATTATGAACTTACAGCTAACCTGATGTTTGATATTAGACACAGAAATGCGCCTAGAAATATTCGACACCTGTTTCAAGATATTCCCAATATTCACCCCTATAATACCCGATCCTCTGCTTCGCTCAACACGCTCTAGGCACGCTCTAGGCTCTCTATTCAATTGAACTCGTTTTCTAGAATTGGAACAAAAATTTGGAACGAGATGCCTCTTACATTAAGGAATCTTTCAAAACATGACTTTAAAAGAAAAATTAAAAGAGTAATTTTAGATATTCTGTCCTCGGAAGACTCCTATCTCGACATACGAAACATCATTCAAAAGGTCAAATCTTCTTAAGCTTTTGTGTATTTTCAGAATATCATCTTTAATACCTCTATTGAATCAGGAACCTTTCCCATAAAGCTCAAAATTGCAAAAGTAATTCCTATCTTCAAAGCAGGTGATGGGACTGCCCCAAACAACCATAGGCCCATATCCCTTCTGTCTATCTTTAATAAAATATTTGAAAAGCTTATCTATAAAAGGCTCAATTCATACTTAATTTCTAAAGAAATAATTTCTGAGTCACAGTATGGTTTCTGCGAGAAGCATTCAACAGAACATGCAATTCTTGATATCATCAGCAAAATTCAAGTGAATATGGACAGAAAGCTTTACTCTTGTGGGGTTTTTATTGACTTAAGCAAAGCGTTTGATACGGTTAATCATGATACATTACTTGGCAAATTACATCATAATGGGATTAGGGGGATAATTAACGAATGGTTTGCTTCATATCTTAAGGGAAGATTTCAAACCACTGAAATTAAGAATTGCATATCTGAAAAACACGAAACATTATGCAGCGTGCCACAGGGGTCCATCCTAGGCCCTTTGCTCTTCCTAATCTATATAAATGACATATGCAACTCTTCAAACATTCTTAAATTTACTCCATGCGGACAATAATCTTAAAAAATTAAAGAGAAAACCTTTAACAAGGAATTAGCAAAAGTGTCTAGTTGGCTCATTGCAAGTAAGCTCACGTTGAATATAAGTAAGTCTAATTTCGTCATCTTTTGCCTGTATCAAAAGGAAATAACATACCAGCCCACGATCAAACTCTTCAACAATAACTCTCAACGTTTAGTAGGTCTAGAGTGCAAAACATAGGTTAAATATTTAGGAGTTTTAATTGATCAACATCTCAGCTGGAAGTATCACATTGATCACATCACTCTAAGAATCAGTAAAACTGTTGGAATTATTGCAAGGCTCCGTCATCATGTCCCTTTTTCTATACTCTAATTTATATCGTTCGTTAATTTTACCTTATTTGTCCTACGGAGTTGTTGCTTGGGGCCGTGCTGCAAAGTATCTTATAAACAAATTGCTTCTACTTCAAAAGTGCGCCTTAAGACATGTATTTTACAGATAAACAACATGCTATTCCTCTTTTCCTTAAGTCCAATTTCCTCCCTATTCAGATGATTTATTTTGAAAAAAAGGCAAGTCTAATGTATGATATTTCTACTAATGAGGCTCCTTCTTTAATTCAGCACCTTTTTACGAAAGCAGTAAATGTGCATGGTTACGGCACAAGATCGGCCACTAGAGGAAACTATTACGTTAAATCTTCTAGACCTGAAATTAAAAAAAACTCGTTTTTGCGTTCTGGCACCTGTGTTTGGAACAGTTTACCTCTAAAATTACGTCATGTCAATAAAAGTAGGTTTAAAAAAGGAATTATGTGTGTGTCTACTTAATATTCTAGAATCGGAAAATGAATATATTGGTGTATCTGAACTTATTACGAGGTTGCCTAAAGTAAAATTTACTGTTTGATTTTCCACACAATAATTTATAATTTATCGCTACGATAACGGTCGCCTTTAACTTTAACTTTAACTTGCCTGCCCACTCTGTTGTCGCTTAGTCTCTTTTTTTCTTTCAATTTCAGCTTCCGTATTTGTCAGCAATTTGTGTAGGTCCTAAACACAATTCCTTCCCACGATATTATACAATGTATTCAAGATAAAATAAAATTGCAGCTAATTTTCAGCGTTAAGTAAATATGTAATATTAAATATCTTTGTACACCTTCCCGCCTCTATTATCTCAATAACTATTATCATAAATAAAGATTTGTTGTTGTTGTTGTTGTTGTTTACCAATAGCCTGATGTTGCGTCGAGAACGCTGAAATACTTCGCACCCGATAGCAACAGGGTGAAATTCTCCAGGGCTGGAAGTGGGTAGTACTCATGCATGATCGCCTGGTTCAGATCTCTGGAATCGAGACACACTCTCATTGCACTGGTGTGCTGCTTTTCTGGTGTAGCGATGGAGTTCACCCAATGCGTTGGTTTGCTTACTTTGACTATGACCCCAAGATCTTCTATTCTCTTTAATTCCTTTTCTAGCTTGTTGCTAAGAGCTACTGGGACTCTGCGTGGTGGGTGGATGACAGGTACCGCATCTGGTTTGAGCTGAATTTTGTGTGTCCCTGGAAAAGTCCCCAAGCCAACAAACACATCCCTGTACACACTAAGTACATCACTTTGGGTTTGCTCTGGTCTCTGCATTTCTTCTACAGATAATATCAACTTTAATGAGAGGCAGGATGATAGTCCCAGGACAGGGGGTACTTGTGTAGATACTACGTAGAATTCTAGTGGTTCACTCGTCTCCTTATACTTGCAGGGCACTGTGCACTTTCCTTCCACTTTGAGAGGTTTTCCCCCATACCCACACAGTCTCTGGGTGGTTTTCTCCAGATGGTTACACCTGAGTTTATGGAACAGTTCTAAGGGAATCACATTTACTTGGGCTCCCATGTCCAGCTTGAAAGTTATTGTCTCCTTACTCTGGCCTAACTCAGTCCCCACATAGACTTGACTTGGGGACTTTTTGTCTTCAGATTTGGTTGCAACAAACAGTCACTTACTTGGTAGTCGGCCTCAGTGACTTCATGTACCTTTTTGTTACTCGTTCTGCACATTCTGCCAAAATGATTTCCTTTCCCGCATTTAAGGCACGTTTTCGCCATAGCTGGGCAGAAGTCCTTTGCATGAATTTTGCCACATTTGCCACATAATTGCCTTTGTTCCTTGGAAGGTGTGTTCGAGGATTTCTTTCTTGACCGCTGCCCCTCACTTATGCCATGAACCACTTCACTACTTCACTCCATTGACTTGAATTGTGCTTTTGACAGTTCATACGTTCTTGCAATTTCAATAGCTTTGTCGAGAGACAGATCTTTACCTACGTTTACCAGCTTTTCTCTGATTTTGTGAGAGTTCATGCCAAACACAATCCTGTCCCTGATCATTTTATGTGGTTCTTTGAAAGCACAGTCCCTAGCTAGAAGCTTTAAGTCAGTTACGAACTGCTCCACCATCTCCACTTCAACTTGAACGCGGTTGTGAAATTTGTACCGGAAAAACACTGGGTTCACTTTTGGTTCAACTTGTGCTTCAAATCGATCAAAGTAAGTCTGGAGCTTTTTCCCTTAATTCGACCATGTGTTAAGGAATCTCTCCCCTTTTCGCCACACCATACATGTATGAGCAGATAACTGCACTTCTCCTCCTCGTTCTTGCTGGAAAGAGGACCACTGAACATAAGTTCGACATGCTACCAAAAATGCTTCCACCTTTCAGGTAAATTTTCGGCTTCCCAGTCCATTTGAGGGCATTGTTCACCAGCTAAATCCATCTTTGAGAGTTGATCTGACTTCTGACACCGTGTAAAATCCTGGGTTCAATATCAAGCTTTAATATTGAGACTCATTTTACACAACTTCAGATACATTTGAGAACTAACATGTCGGCTCTTGCTTACAGGGCGAGGCTGCGTATGCATAAATTAGTAAGCACGCGAAACAGATGTGCATACATTACAAACAATAAACTTATGAAGTGTGGTATTTATCGATGGGGTACTCAGGCATACTCAAAAGGCAAGAACGTGAAAGTCAGATGCACAAGTTCCATAGATCAAGTCCTCGGACTTCAGGCGAGGGGGGATGAAAAATGTGCACAGCAAAATTATCTTACAAATTTATCATTTGGCAAAAGGGTTTAGGATTTCGCCCATTGCTTATGGGGCTTCAAGATTGGAACTAGGTGATTTCCTACATAGGAAACAAATGAAATCATTGTCCATATAATATTCACGTTTACAGCAAATGTCAGTCTGAAATATGCCATTTGCCATAAATCTATCATCTTTTTCTGATATACACTTATTTCTTGTATGCCAGTCACAGCTTCCCAGCAGGTACTAAAAAAGCAAAAAATCATCTGAAATAAGAGAATTTTCATCATTTTGGTCTTTCTATTTAGCATGGCGTTTACGGCAAATGGCAAATGTCAGACTGAAATTTTCTCTTTGCCCAAAAACATCAATGAAATTTATTTAATTTCAGATTCTCACGCCTGTTAGCCACAGCTATCGAACAAGTCCTAAAAAGAGGAATAAGCTAGAGTAAAAGAATTAATGAAATGTAATGAAAACGACCAAGTAACAATAAATCAGGCTTGTAAAGTAGGTGTTGGGATTATGATTGGGATTATGATTGTGACTGTGATTATTTGCTTCCCTTTTTCGGAGAACGGGTGTATATACACAGTATATATTTTTTTTATATATACTGAGATTTTCGCATCAAATTTTGCTGTGTGAAAATTTACTTCGACCAATCAGAGAGGCAAAACGAGTTTCTCACACGTCAAAAAATCGTTTCGTCCAATCACAAACCATAGTTTAAGGAGGCTCGATAGGGTTTTTTGACCGCGCGAAGAATGGATCCTAATGTACGCGCGGGCAAATTATCCGCGAGAAAATCGCGCAATATCGCGCGCGATAAAACGCGTGTGCGAGTTGTAAACAAACATGGCCGCCGCGGGGAACTTTAAAATGCCGGGTCCCTCTTCTATTTGCGTTGAAAGTGTGGCGTCTAGAAGAAAAAATGGGAAATTTGTATCTCGAAAACGATCAGTACAATGTTCAATGGGCTCAAAGCTGGCCGAAAAAGGAAGAAAAACGATTTTTGATACGCGAAAGGAGGAAGGTGAAGTCGGGAGCCC
>BLFK01000078.1:342335-364835 GCA_014634185.1 Astreopora myriophthalma | reverse complement strand
CAGAACTTCGTCTTTTCTTAGTCGTGATATTTTGCTCAGAATCTACAAACAGACCGTGCTACCTCTGCTAGATTATGGATGATTATTTGCTGATCAAGATAGCATGTTCAATGACATCAAAAGCTTTTCTTAGGTCCAGAAAGGTGCAGACAACTTTTTTGCCCTTCTCAATGGCGAGTTTCCGAGAGTCGAAAGCAGTAATAAGCGCGACTGTGGTGGATGAGTACCTAGCATACGCAAATTGATGATCATTGTCAGCTGCAAATCGCTGGAGGTCATTGTTAGCAAACGATTCGTGCACTTTTGAGATACAGGGAAGTATTGAGATTGGTCTGTAATTATCACGTTCGGTCTGGGACCCACCTTTGAACACAGGAGTCACTCTAGCCGTTTTCCAAATGGACGGAAATCATCCACATTGAAAGGATGCGTTGAATAATTTAGCTACATTACTGATGTAAGGTACAGCAGTCCTAAGGACTTTAGCTGAAATAGAGTCTGCACCTGTGGCCTTGGAAATACCCATAGTTTGCAGAACCTTGAAAACGTCGTTTTCACTCACGGCATGAAATTTAAAGCTGTGGTTGGGAATAGATGAAAGACTATCCTGTTGTAGGACAACTGGGCTGCCATGGGGTTGCTGACTGGCTAACAGCGTGGAAGCAATTGTTGTGAAATACTCATTTAGCGAATTTGCGATGTTTGTCAGTTAGCTCTTTACCATCGACTACTATCTTATGGATGTTGGTGTGGTTATTCTTGGAGGGCAAGACTTGATAGAGAGTGTCCCAGAAGACTTTGGGCTTACCTCGGTTTTCTTCAAGCTTGTTTCTGAAGGAATTTTTCCTAGCCTTTCTGTTCACTGCGGTGACTTTGTTACAAAGGAGCCTGTATTTGTTCCAATCCAAAGATAATCGGGATGTTTTAGCCCTTTTGTGTACTTGGTCGCATGTTCTCATGAGTTTGAGAACAGTACTGTCAAGCCAAGGGTTCGTCCATTTTCGAATGCGTTTCTTCTTTAATGGAAATGATGGTCAATCAGGGATTTCATCAGCAATTCCCAAGCTGAACACATGTCGTCCACATCGGTGAAGGAATCAATCAGGCTCCACGGAACTTGCTTTAGATCAGCTATGAAATCATTTATTTTTTGGTCGCTCCAAGGGCGTGTTGTTATGGTCCGATGTTTGTTCGGGCGAGTCGCTAAGCTGTGCATAATTCCATAGATGGGATAATGGTCGCTGAAGGCTATGTTAATTACGCCTGCCTTCTTCAACAAGCTGGGTGTTGAAGTTATTAACACATCAATGAGGGTGCTTGTTTTAGAAGTCACACGAGTTGGCTCATTTATCAATTGTTCAAGATCATTGGCCATGATAAATTCCAGCAACCTATCCGTTTGCCTTGAGGTGGTATTCATGTCACAGTTGAGATCACCAATAACAATAACTTCTAATTTGTTCTTGGTCACAAGCCTCATAACATCGTCCAGATAGTCAAAAACCTCAAGGGATTCATCTGGAGCCCTGTATACACATCCAATTAAATAATTAGCTTTTTTGAGTTGCATTTGTATCCAAATGACTTCAAAATCGTCCTCTAAATCCCTTCTCACAGTATGTTTCGCACTGTCCAATATATACAGGGCGACTCCTCCTCCCCTGCGATTATTTCTCTGATCAAGGCGATGCACAGAATAACCCAGTAAATCAATTTCAGAGTCCGATATGGAGTTATCCAACCATGTCTCCATAATGCCGATAAATGAAGGACGAATGTCTCGAAAAGTTAGCCTCAATTCGTCGATATGAGCCATGATGCTTCATTTGCAAAGGCTTTTACATCAGGAAACGTTTTCTTAGACGTAGAATTAACTACTCCTCAGCATCATCTGCGTCCTTCAACCCCTCAATAATGATGCTCATGAGAAGCGGCATAAATCTTGTCAACCCGGGCCCAGAACAACACTGTCAAGTAACTGCTGGTTCCAACGCTAAGACTTTGATGAACACCCGCCATCTACCTACTGACCATACTAAATGTGAACCTTGGCTGGCCCACTTCAATTGTAGAAGCCCCTCGATGATGGTCCAACTGCAAGATGGCAGGCAGACCTACATCTTTGCCAACAACCCGTAAGGCTTGTTTCGGCATTAAAAGAGGAAAATTGACCTGCACTGTTGATCCACTTGACCCGATAACGCTTGCATTCGAGGACGGATAGGTAATGTGACAGTACAGGAGCAGAAACAGAAGCAAGAAAGAAGTTATTGCGGAGCTTGAAAACGTGCTTGCTGCCGCCATGATGAATCACCAACATGATCTAACAAAGCAAAATAGAAATCGGTGTCACTATCAAAGTGATTAAAAGGAAATATGTCAGAGAGGCAGCTAGGAGAATACCAATCATCATGAGAATTCGTCAAGTCATTATATCCTGAAAGAGAGAGGGGTACATTTTAGATGTGTCCTTAAGTGACAAATATTGCAAAAGATAGCTTTGTGGTTATTATCAACTCGAAATTTGCATATAGAACACGGATTTTTCACACACTTTGGCATACAAATAAATAGATAAATTAATTTTAAATATAAATTAATATAAAATTAACCTTAAGTGTTAAGTGTTAAGCAAGTTGACTTAACCAATAACGAATTCAAATACTATTTGCCAGTAAGTACAAAGAGTATATATAATACTATCATTAAGCAATAAGGAAATATACACAATGAATCGAGAAATCAATTCTTGGGTGCCATAAAGGTAAGTACAGATGTGCGAAAGGAAAGGAAAAAAAAAGATTATTAATATCACTGCAGTGCAATTTAGTTACCGCTAGAAAAAAATTGAGATTGACAGCATTCAATGACAAAGTTGTCAGTCACTACAAGTAAATAAACATAAGTTCAGACTATTCACAATACTTAGCTATGATCTCCTGACAATCCTCTAAAGAAGTAGAGTGTTCGATGACTGAGCTGTCACCAGAGGGCCGAAAACATATTACTCCATCCACAGTCCAGACTTTGCTGACAATGCCTTCTTCAATATCCTTGTTTAAGTATTTCAGAATTTCCCGGCGATTGATGGTTAAGTCCTCTTGAAGGTTGAAAGGACGTTTATGTTCCTTGAGCACACGGCGGGGAGACATGACCACAACTTTAGTATTATGCTTAGTAAACTGCACAATAATAGGTCTTGGTTTAGCTCCAGATTTCTTACCTACATGATGAGATCTGCTTATGTTGTTTGAGGCAACATCCACATTGAGTTCAGATTTGAAGAAGTCGACTGCAAGATTATCAGTGTTCTCCTCTGGTTGTTCAGCAATGCCATAGATTTGAACATTGGTTCTTCTTGTGTATTGCTCCAGGTCATCTACTTCTTGTGATAGTCTATAATTGTCATCTTCAAGACCTGCTATGGCTTTGTCTTTCAGCGCTAGATTAGTCTTAATTTTCGTTAACTCTTCATCCAGTTTGGCTATCTTTGCTTGATTTGAATTTATTAGTTTGTTTAACTTTTTTCCGATGAGCCAAGGCGAGTTTCTAAACCGGGGGCATCAAAGTTGATACTATCAGCCAGAGATCTTTGAAACTCAGTCGATAAGATACTTGTATAATCATCGACAATTTTAGTGACATGAGATTGCATAATGCTCGTAACGAGGCCCGGGAGTGATGATTTAACCCACTCGTTAAGTTTGATCTCTAATTTATCCCAGTGATCTTCAAAGGTTGAATCAGTTGGATCGATAGTATCATTAGCCATAGGAGGTTTCCTTTTTGGTCCCATAATGGAAAAAAGAAATATGAGAGAATATAACCTTGATTGCAATAAATTTGTAGAGCAGAAAATTAGGCAGCCATCTTGGCTCGCTGACCGCTGACCATCAACTCCCTAAGAATCTCCCTAAGAATCTCATTTTCCTAGGGTTTCCATTGTAGGGAGAATATTAAATTGAGATTCCCTTAATCAGATCAAATTACATTACATGGCATGTTATTAACAACAATGCGATTCATTTGTTGGTTTTGTTCAATGTTGATGTGAACACTGTTAGTATTGGCATTCAGCTCAAATTTGGTTCACTTCCGGCCAAATCAAATAACTTGGAATGCCGACAAAATCCTAGCTACAATTCAATCTTAGTAGTATAGCAAATGAGGGCACCAGCACATGTGCTCATTTTTGTAAACTGAAAAACAAAGAAAAAACAAAGAAAATTTTTCAACTGCAAAACAAGGTAAACCAACTGAAACATAAAGAAAAATTTCTAATGCTAAAAACAAAGAAAAACCTGAAATTCCCCTTTTCTAGTGTGCTCATTTTTTTTTGTTAACTGAAAGACAGAATTTTTTTTAAACTGAAAAAGTTAAGAAACTAAAAAACGAAAAGAATTTGTTTAGTTACATGTATTTTAGCAAATTTAAGTGGCAGTCTCGCTAAAAGCGGTCCACTCGACTTCGGGACCAAAAATAGTTTTCCTTCATTTTTTGTCGGTGTAAAGGGCTTGGCACATATAAATAAAAAAACAATTAATTATTTTTCAATTCCTTATTTTTGCCTTGCTACGAGCCAAAATTGAATTTTGGCCGAACTGAGGTTGCTGACCATGATCAGAAAGGTGAAATTCACCGATTTTGTAAAGCGTGCTACGTCCCTTAAAATGTAGCTCACGGAATTCCGTTTTTGTACGAATTCTAAGGTACATTCATTACTTTGATTGACGAAATATGGAAACTTTTTGGAAAATTTTAAACTTACTAGCGAGGCTGGAAGACACCCTACTCTAAGGCTTTTGATCACCTACTAAAATTTAGCCATATTTGAGAGAGAAAATCTCAGAAGTTGGGTCTAAATGACGGCTAAAAAGCACATCACAGTAAATTTCTTACCTTAATAAACCGTTCTAAAAGTTCAAATCGGTGGGTATCTCCTTGGATTGCACGCGAGATCAGATTAAAATCTGCCACATTCCGAGTATTTACATAACTATCGCTCGTGTCAAAGCTTATTTGCATAACCCTTGCGTTCGGTATTACTACTTCTTCTGCTGTTCAAGCTCGTCTGTGACCTTCTGAGTAGTGGCAAATAGCTTCTTTTGATACTTGTATACACTGCAGATCCAGGTTGGAGGTAAAAATGTCGTTGAAGTTAATCAATTCTCAACACTTGCGCGAATCCAAAAGTAAACAATGGCGGTCTCCACAAATTAACCATAGCCGTCGTCCTGATACGTTCCTGCAATAAATTTGCAACAGAAGTAACACTGGGAGAAGCGAAGGTCGTAAGTTTCCATTCACCGTTTAATGGCAACTGAATCCAGTACTACTGCCTTGACTACTGAGAGCTAGAGAGCTATGTGCCCGAATTTGAAAACAGCAACGAATTCACTTGCCGTTTGATCGCTGGGAAGTGCATTCGTCAAATGAGCACCACACGCTTGAATGGAAGTGCGTTTTGCTTTGAATGGGCTTGTCTTTTGTTTCAAACTCGATGCACGTCTAGTATCTGCGCTTGTACAGTGCAGATAATGGCCTATGCTCCGTTTATACAATGAAAGCAGCACCAGCCTTCGCCACATGTCACACAAGTTGTAACGTGACCAAGTATGGAAGGTTGACAGTCCCAACTAACCGCCCCTGGGTCTCCGTAATTGCCCATAATTGTAGTGTTTGCTGTTAAATTGGCCAATTTTTTAATGTTTACTGTTTCCGGAGAAAATACTGCTAAGTGTTTAGAGGGTTTTTTGTGGAAACCCCATAAGGTCCTATAGTCTTTTAGCATTGTAAATTCTTACAGATGTATCTGGTCTTCGAAAATCGGTAATAAAATCACTCATGAAGTTTGAGCCCGTGCTCAAAGCTTCTCAAAGGTTCTTTAGTCTCTTTTTTCAATATGTCCAGAAATGCGGGTTAATGGGATGCATGCACTTTATGATAAGCATCACAAAGTGTCCCCTTTCCTATAGAGTCAACAACACACACATAATTCTCTCAAATATGAAGTAATATGAAAATGACACTCTGTGATGCTTATTCATAAAGAGGATTGAATCTCATTAGCCTGCATTTCTGCACATAAGTGCTTCTTTCAACCCAATGTGCAACAGTATTCTGGGAAGCCTGTGTAGCACTGGGGACCCACCTCGTGCCAGGACCCCACGATCCTTTGTTTGTGGCATCGGATTCTCCTCCGGTGTTGTCAATGTTCTAGTGTGCTTCCAAAATCAAAGCGCGTGCAGATGCTGAGAGGATGATTTCTCAATGTGTGCTTATAGGACTAGTACCCTTCCCTTTTATCTGACGAACCAGAACTGTTGGCCATGAAACTAGTTTGTCTTTGACTCCTCAGGCTCGTGAAACATAGCTAAGTAATGGAACATGCAATCTTACCAGTATGGGACTCAAGGGAGGGTGTGGACCTTGAGCATAATTGTCCCCCGGCGGGGACTCCCATATAAGAAGGACGGGGGTGCGTGTCGTACCTTTTAGGGGTTAAAAAAGCAGTTTTGGTGTCTCTTAGGGTGTTCAGCCTCAAAAGGTGCACAGCAGGAGTTTTTTCATAACTTTTAGGGTATTGAGCCAAAAAAAATATGACAGGAGATGTTTTGTTTTAGAATGGAGGAGGATATTTTTGAGCCATGCCCACAGAATAGGATCTTGGTACTGTACTTAGCGGTTCTCTTCAAAATTTCCGATGAGCACCCCGTCCTTTGTATATGTGAGTACCCCTAAGGAAATTGTCCTAAAATGCGATAGGCATTATATTAAAGGTATCATATATTAAAGGTATTATATATCGCATCCGGCTTTCCAAAACCTCACAGCCATTGCCGTTTATTCTCACGGTGTCATAACAGCCGAGTGAAAAATACATTTTTGATAACACTTCTGCATATTCCTTCAAACTCTTCTTCTCGTGAGGAGCATTAACATAGCTGAACTGAAAGCAGTTCTAATACAGACTTACATTACTTACATTCATAACAAACACAAAACAGGACTGTTTGCCCTTACAACAAAAAACAAAAGATGTAATAAATCCTTCCACCTGTAGTTCAGCACACACCACTTGCCGTACATTATTTTGCAAAAGATAGGACTTGGTGTCAGTTACACTGTGTCTTGTCGATGCCGCAAAGGGATTCATGAGGCACTGAATCTATTTATAGCACGAACATTCTTTGACAATGTCCTTCAGCTTGTTCAATAAAGACGACTTTCGTTCTCTGGCTTGATATGGAATTTCAAAATGGTCGCACATGGCCTTGAGCATGGTGACATTGAATCTTGATAGCGTGTCGAGCCTGGCATGCTCGCAGATGTCGTGACCATCATAAGTGATAGGATGGATTAATCCCACTTGGCTGACAATATCTTCCACTGCGTTCCATCTAGCCGTCTCATCAAGGTAAGTGATTTCGTCTTTGACGAGACTGTTATCATCGTCGTCTTCTTCTTCCCGCACTTGGTCAACTGCCGCTTTCCTTCGTTTCATCGAAGCCAGTCTTGAAAAAAAACCTTGCACTTGGGTCTTTGTTAACCATTAGCTTCTGTTAAACTTCCTTGTTCTTTCGATGTTCCTGGCTTTTCTCATGTCAGCTGCCACTTGGGTTGGATCAGCCTTCCGTCCAGTCTTCTCACCATCGTCAAATCTCATTGTCAGCTAGACCTTTACATTCTCCGTAAACCTCGTTCCTCCCCCTCTTGGTTTCTGAAGGGCCCAGCCCATATTATGACATCCGTCCCTGCCTTCACTTCCCCTACTGTGGACGTTACCCTTGATTCTAGAGTTAGTGAAGAGAACTTTGATGCCCAGCCACATCTAATTCCATCGTACAAGCTCTCCGATGTTGCTTTGCTATGTTGGCCGAGATGAATATGGTCTTGAAGTTCCTCTAAAGAAGAAAATTCCAAGCTACATCCTTGCTCTTGGCATTGGAAAACTAGGTTGTTATCGGAACTATCAGTATCGATGCGAGAGGGCTTTATTGCCCTTGCCACCGTAGCAAAAAAGCCATGATTATCAACTTCTTTCAACTGCAAGGGCCCTTGCTTTTGAACGATAAGCTCCGACCATGGGATGAGTCTACCAGCACCAACGTTATATACCTTTGAGAGACGAAGTCCTTCCTGCTCGTAGGAAAAATTGTGGAAAGCACTGAAATTGCTGATACTGTTGACTTTAACTTCCTCGCCACCGCGATCAAGCTCGCAAACAGCGGCCGATGCTCCCTTCACTTGCCTTGCCTTGCCTTGCCTTTAACGCCTCGTGCATGTCAGAGGCTGTCATAATGTCATGTCCTTCATTACAATACCTACGCATTGCTCCTTTCATCAGACTAATAATGCGATCGCAAACATCCTTGCCAGATTGAACTTCAGAAAAGTCATAGCTGATCAAGAAGAAAAGAGAATGTCTAAATTTATTATATGGCTGAGAAAATTACTTACTTCACATTGATAAGCTGAGAGCAGCCAATTTTATAGTGAATTTTACTTTGCACTACATTTTGAATTAACGCGAGGGCGTTCGTAATTTTCTCAGTCATATAATGAGTAATAAGGGTTTACTGCTCTTGATATTTGAAAATTCTTTCAAATTCCTTCAATTTTGAGATAATTTTCAAATATTATTCGCAGTGTAAATCCTTAATTGCACTCGCATTTATACGATTACCTACAGTAACAACTGCTACACTACTGCTACTGCTGCTGCCGCTGCCGCTGCCATTGCCGCTGCTGCTACTGCTACTGCTACTGCTACTGCTACTGCTGCTACTACTACTACTGCTACTGCTACTGCTACTACTGCTGCTGCTACTACTCTCACTGCTACTGCTACTGCCACTGCTACTACTACTGCTACTGCTGCTCTACTACTACAACTATTACTGCTACTGCATGCTACTCAGTGCTACTGTTACTGACCGCTGCTACTGTTGCTGCTACTACTCCTATTACAGCTACTGCTGCTGCTACTCAGCACTACTGCTACTGCCACCGCTACTGCTACTGCCACCGCTACTGCTACTACTGCCACTGCTACTGCTATTCCTTACCTCATAACTTTGATTCCAACTCGAACACCAACGTCGAAGGCAGCTGCTAATAGATTGTTGTTATGGTAACAACCTGCTCCGTCCGATCGCAAGAAGATCTGGTTTACGCCAGGCTTGTTCCCTTTGATAATGTTAAGAAGGTGTTCCAGTATTGCGCACACTGTGTACCAGTCTTGGGAACAGCTGTCAAAAAGGTGAGCATATGTCGCAATTTCCAGGCCGTTGTCTGCAGCATTCCTTGTAATGACACAACTAACATGCCAATTTATTCCCCTCTTCCCGAACCACTCGGACTGTTTCTCTCGATATTTGAGTTGCAAAAACTTCATGGCCCAGTCCATGACAACAAGAGCAGAATTACACTGGAGGGAGTTTAGAACACTTTGTTTAGCTTTCTCTTGGTTCTCAGCTCTGATAATGTGGGACTTCCATTGAAATATCATCTCCTGGGCTTGCTTGAGGTCTTCTTTCTGATCCACGCTGTACAGACTAACTGAAGGCGACTCGATTTCATCTGCGATAGCCTGAATAGTAGATTTCAAGGTCTCGCAATCATTGCAGCGAAGGTGATGCTCGTGCAAACAGGTTCCTTGAAACTCGGGGTTCTGGGGATCACTTAGAGCAAAACATGTGCAGTGGTTGGGACAAGAGCTCCCATTATCCTGGCAGTGCACTCTGTACTCTGTCTTAAGGTAGCGCTTTCCATCCTTGAGATTGTCTCGGATTTCTTCACACCACTTAACACTTGCACCGCTGTCTTTCAGTTGATCCACTATCTTGTTCATTGTGTCAAATACTTCAGCTCCGGCTGCAGCGATGTTGTCAAGTCCCTGGAGGGACTTTCTTTGGGTAGCTTCTCTGACTTCCAAAATTCTGTACAACGTTGATCTTCCAAGAGGGTCAACGCCTTCTTCGCTACGATGTTTGAAATACTGTTCAATCATCGTTGACCTTCCACTAACTTTCACTAAGTCTACTCGGACTCTATGGCTTGGTAGTTTCTCGACGTTAAATCCCACTCCAACATTCTTGGCATGCGCCCTTGCTTTCTTAATTTGTCGGTCGCTCAGTTTTTCAAAAGGTTGGTGCATTTTCTTTAGGAATCTTCCTGAATAACGCGAAGCATAAAGATTAAGAATCCGGGTTTTCAGATTTCTGGATGGTGCATTTTTGTATGCGGCTATTAGTGCCTGTAAGTCATCCGAGCACAGGTTTACTGACGCTGACTCCTGAAATGCTTGCTGCAACTTTTCACTATCTCTTGGTGCGATAACGCTGCACACGGCACGACATGCTTCGTCTACTGCGTGCAATCCAAGGAGATACCCACCGATTTGAACTTTTAGAACGGTTTATTAAGGTAAGAAATTTACTGTGATGTGCTTTTTAGCCGTCGTTTAGACCCAACTTCTGAGATTTTCTCTCTCAAATATGGCTAAATTTTAGTAGGTGATCAAAGGCCTTAGAGTAGGGTGTCTTCCAGCCTTGCTAGTAAGTTTAAAATTTTCCGAAAAGTTTCCATATTTCGTCAATCAAAGTAATGAATGTACCTTAGAATTCGTACAGAAACGGAATTCCGTGTGCTACATTTTAAGGGACGTAGCACGCTTTACAAAATCGGTGAATTTCACCTTTCTGATCACGGTCGGCAACCTCAGTTAGGCCAAAATTCAATTTTGGCTCGTAGCAAGGCAAAAATAAGGAATTGAAAAATAATAATTTTTTTTTTATTTATATGTACCAAACCCTTTTCACTGACAAAAAATGAAGGAAAACTATTTTTGGTCCTGAAGTCGAGTGGACCGCTTTTAGCGAGACTGCCACTTAACAATTTTAGCAAGTTTAAGAATACTTGAAAATTGGCTAATATTGTGTAAAAAAATGCTTGAAGAAATAAAAATGCAGTAATTTTAGCTAACTTAAGAATCATAGCTAGTTTAGTAATATTAAGTAATCTTAGCTGATCTTGTGACTATACGATACATAAATTGAAAAAAATTAAGCAATTTTCTGGTTGGGTAGTCTGGGTATGACCCCACTATTTTGCTTCATTTTTTCAAAGTTTTGTCGTCTTACTACATCATAGGAGATAGTATTTTGTGTGTAAAAAAATGGCTTAAAGGAATAACATTTATTTAAAAATATGGATGGTATAGTATGTTATGAAAATTTAAATATAATTAAAAGTAAACCATGTAATGGTATTTGCCATAATGGCAGTCAAAAATGGTTCATTAAAGAAAAAGGAAAACTTGCCCATTTTGCAGAAAAAATGTTACAAACAGAAAAAGAATTATATACAAGCAGAGAATGGATAAAATCAACTGTTTATAAAGTATTCAAAAACTCATTAATAATTCATGAGCTCAAAAACCTATCACATCCATTAAAATCGGTCACATGCTCGTGTTTTAAACCCCGGTAAAACACTCTCAAACTAAAAAGCCTGGGGGGGGGGCAGCATTTGATTTCAGTCCTAGGAGAGAGCGGGGTTGATTGTATTTTTGCTTCATTGATATTCTTTATATAAAAATATCGTCCTCATTAGTGTCCCGTTGAAGCCCTGATTTTTTCAGGCTTCTCCTTTCCAATTGCTTAAATTGGAAAATTAACTGCGATGATCATTCTTCACTTTCATCTACAACCGCAGTTCACATATGAATTATTTCATATATACTTCACATAAAGAATACTAATAAGGATGACGTTTTATAAAACAGCTATCGAGAGGTGAAATAGTATAATGGTCAGCTGAATAAACAGGAATTACAAACAAAACAACTTTGATGCAATTCAATTTCTTTATTCCAAAGTTAACATTTATGAATAGTTTATTAGGTAATATGGTACAGTACTTCAACTATTTCTGTACAATATTAAACGTACAGTTATTGAACACAGATGTTGTAAACATTTCGGTGCTGACACTAACATCCCCAAGGATAGGAATGTCCCACAATTCTTCATTTGGGATTTCATATTCAACTCTAGCTAAATCTTGATTACAATCTGTCGCTTCCATAACCTCCTCATCGCACTTTTGATTCTCACTAAAACTTTGTGGAGAAGCCAAAATTTCACTAACTTTATGCAGCTCATCTACATTAGGCTTTTCATACTTATACAGAGCATTGGAATGATGTCCCGTTCGCTCTCTTATTAATTTCTCTTCCTCCAAATTTTGATACAACATTGTTGCACAGGTTACCCTCAAACTGTGGGACGCTTTACGTGTTAGTCCAGCCTCCCCGCATGATTTGTCAGGTAAAATTTTATTCAAGGAATTCATTCCAAAGGGCAAATTGTCAAAGCAAAATTCTGCACTGTCAGAATTAGGCCTAAAGTAAAACGCATTGGTTTTCACAGACAAGGACTTCACGCTTTCAAGATATTTTGCATAGCAATTTACCGGACATGGGAAATGGTCTGAATTGTCAGAAGGACAACAAATGTGTCTGATTACACGCGGCGAATACTTAAGGTCTTTTAAACCACCGTGATACGTTTTGGAAACGCTTTCATCAAAAATTACGAAGTTAGCATCGACCCTAAAATTATTGCACCTAAGATCCCTATGCTCTTTAGCTCGGATTCCAAAAAGTTTCCCATTATAGAAATAAATGGTATGCAGCAATGCTTTCGCGTTATGGCACCCCAGAAGACTTTTATCCCACAAGATTTTTCCTTCTTCTTCTGTGATTCCTTCTCGTTCCACTTTCTATGACTTGTTAGCAACACTTTCCAAATTCAACAGCTTCATCTCAGCATCAGTGTGAATTCGGCCATTAATAAAACGCACTGATAATGTGCCGAGGAAGTAGACAAAATATCCACCAGAATACATTCATTTATTGTGGGAATGATTTTAATTTACAGCAAGGAAAATACTCATGCGTTCTCGTCACATTATCCTGCCTTTTTGTTCTGTCCTTTCGCTTTATACTGTGTTCAAAATAAAGACGACCATGCGTAACAGAAATGACTTTTGGGCAACATATAAAAAAAAGGAAAACATGCGCCACGTTAACACCAACAATATCTTAACTTGTTAAGGAAAAACAAGTTGAACAAACTCATCAATGTATTTCTGAGTCGGCTGAAAAATTCTCGCCAAAGGAAAAATTAGCCAGATATGACGGTGGGAATAAATCACATAACAAGAGGCTGAAGGCCTATAACTCTCACTTAGCGGACTTCTTAGTTTGCATGTAGACCGTGAAGGCAGTACAGAATAGTTTTGTTCTAGTGTGCATTTATAATACCAAAGGAATTGAAACTGTTGCTGTAATAAGTCTAGAAATATTCGCTGCAAAGTTTACCGCATATCGTAAAGTTCGACAACCCACTTGAGTCCGTTACAATGTACACTGTTTATAATCAAATTCTGCGCGCAAAATATCACATACCAGCCTACGTTGGAACGAACTTTTCCGATGGTTATTTTGTTTTATATTTAACCACTCTTCCCCGAAGTGGAGGTCACTAGTGAGTGGATCCACCACTAGCCACTGACACGGAGGTGAATAGTTGTTTTACTATAGACTAAAACAGTCAGACAGGCATAGCATTGATGATTTTTGACACATTTGTTCCCGTCAACGATTACAATTTTCGCGCGCATTTGCTCGGAGGTGAATAGCAATTGCTATCCCATGTTTCAGTAGCCAATCAGAGAGCGCGCACAACGCTATCCACTCTTTTAGTATATACTAAATCTATATACGATCACCCCCTGCCGTCCTTGCCTGGCCATAACCCGAGTCATGTTCTAAGCGTTTACGTGAAAAAGACACCCCTTATGATAATAAAAGATCTGGAGGAAGAGAAACCAAACAATGATACCCAAAGCAGAGTGATTGAGCTTCAAATATATACAGAAACGTTTAGAAATTTGAGTGAAAAACTCGGAGGATAACTTCCTTCTCCATCACTTGGTAAGAATTTCCCATCTGGATGATGCTTTCTCAAAAAATTATTGAACTGACTGAAAGCCCAGTAAACAGTTAGCAACTGCGGCAAAAAGACAAAAACAGCAGAAAAAGGAAAAGCAAAAAAAAAAGAAACGTTAAAGTCTAAAGAGGTTGGGTTCGACTTTTGTGCATGCCCGTACAAAAAAAATATCACAAAACTGGATGCTATTGCAAAGAAAGGCATGCTTTAATGTTTCATTTTGAGTAGTTTGGACTCATAACTGACCGAAAAATGTCCAAAAATGCGTATTTTTCAAGAATCTCCACTTGTCAATGGGTTAAATAACTCGGACAGCTAAAATCGTTCCATATTTCAGTAGAAATAAAGAACTAAAAACTATACAGACCGACAAACATCTATCGACTATATATCGATCGACTATCGGCCGACTCTCGACCGATATATCGAACGGCCATCCTCTGACTATCGACCAAGTATCGACCAACCAGCGACCGAGTGTCAACCAATTACTGACCGATATATCGGTCAAGTATCGACCAATATCGATATATATCGACGGACTATCGACCGATTATCGACCAACTATTGACCTACCATCGACCAACTATCGACCTACCGTCGACCGACTATCGACCGAGTCGCGACCGAGTATCGGCCGAGTATCGACCGCTATATCGACCAATATAGCGGTCGATATATCAGTCGACACTACCTATAGTAAACATGATCCCAATTTATTATAAGGAAAAAATCATCATTTTTGTAATTTTACTCTACATTAAGAGTGCTTGGTTGGAAAGTTATGATGTGTAACTAAAGAAAAAATGCACACTTATAGATAAGCTAACATAGCTTAAGGAAATAAAATTTATTAGAAAATGAAATTGCAAAAATTATTTTCTGAGTCAGTATTTAATGATTATGATGAAATATTTCAAGTTTAGTGAATTTTAGTTCATTTGTTTGATGAAATAATAATAAGAGCGAGCGAGAGTTTATAATATCCTTCTGTAGTAGAAGGTGTATACCAATATGATTTTAGTTATATCTATATGCTTTTTAATAAAGATTTTTACACTACCAAACCTTACTGTAAATTCACCATTTCTACTGCACATTTCAACAGCTCCCTTCTTTCCCATTTTATTCTATAGCAGATTTTTTATTATACTTCTTTACAAATCTATCTGTTAGTGGACACCAAAATGTAACGTGATCATCAGTTACTTGAATTCTTGTAATCGTGCTCTTATCATCATTCATAAGCATTTTCATACATCATTTAACAATTTTTTTATAGGATGTAAAGGCAAACTTTGCCCATTGAATTTTTTTCTTGAAACAACACCAGAACCAGTTATTGATCTTAGTATTATTGGGTTTAAAGTAATACCACCAGTTATAGTTAATAATAATGCTGATACTATGCTCATAATTGCATTCGTACTTTTATAAAATTTAAAAGCCTTTTTATAGCACCAAAATCTCTTGTGATAAAATTTATAATATTTTCTAATTTCACCAACTTCAATGCTTCAATGTCATTGTGGTTAAAATCAAAGATATTATTCTTCATTTTATTATATGAATTAAAAAAATAACTTTTATATTTCTGGAATATTTAAATTTAAAACCCTTCTATTCCTTCTTAAAGTAATACTTGGAATAAAATTATCACCCCAACTTGCCACATTATTTGTAAAATCTAATTCTACATTTTTATCTTTTATAAAATCAACAAGAAAACTCAAAACCTGTCACACTATCACGCGTGATGCGTGACCGTCTGACCTGTGTAGCACGATGGGATTTGCAGTCCACATGTTTTGCTATCATGTATCCACCATCTTGGCTAGGGTGTGTAACCGAATAATGACCATAATATGACATTGTTGTCAGAAGTGGATGCTCGTGAGACATTATTTCTAAAATCTAATTCTACTTTTTTATCTTTTATAACATTAACAAGAAAACTCAAAACCTGTCACACTATCACGCGTGACGTGTGACCGTCCAACCTGTGTAGCATGATGGGACTTGCAGTCCACATGTTTTGCTATCATGTATCCACCATCTTGGCTTGGGTGAAGTATCCGAATTTTTGGTTATTTTGCTTAACCAAAATTCCGGGTTTGATTGCAAAAGCCACTTGTTTGTGCATATTTATGTGTGTCTTTGTTTTTACTTACAGCTACAAGTGTTTTTGTTTAAAATACCCCTTTTACATCACAAGCATATTTGCATACAAAAGTACAAACCAATTTATTCTGTGGGTCCCTTGCCACTTAAATCACGTAAACAGGTCACGCGGTTGAGGTGTTGGTATTACAATCTCTGGAGATTTAAAGTTGAGCTCTTTGAACGTAAGAGGCCTGGGGGAGGTGTCAAAACGGAAAGAAATCAACTGGCTCAGGAAAAACAATCTCTCAATTTACATGCCCAAGAAGTAATTTGCACAGAAAATAATGTTCACCTATGGACGGCTGAATGGGGATATAAAGCTCTCCTTAGCTGTTGCTCAAGCAACAAAGCTGGTACATGCATACTCTTTAATAATATTTTTGATTTACAAATGAACAAAACACGCTATGACCCTAACGGTCGCTTTATTATTTGTGACATTAACACAAATGGTCCGTTAGAAGAAATCGTTCTTCTATCGTGGGGAAACAAGGTTTAGGAATTGGTGTTGACCTGCCAAGGCAAGTAGTTGAAGTTGGCAAGAGGCTCATCCCGAAAATGTTGGAAGCGAGAGGGCAGGGGAAGCGAGCAGCTTTTAGCAGATCGGAACCATACAAGCTATTCATAGACGGAGTTCAATATACGTGATATCCTTTGCTTAATCTTTAATTATCCTTTGTCACTACTTAGTATTAGCAATTTCCGTGACTAAATTATTACTTTAAATGTTAAATTTGATCATTCTTTTGTATTAGCTGTAGGGGCTCGCCTTTTTGTGGACGCTTAATGTCTTTCTACCGATTTGGAATAAGACATGCCAGTTATATCGGCGCCTTACAAAGCCTTACTTTTGTTTTTAGACATGTTTTGGGGTATTGTTCTGTAACTCTACTTTTTATGCTTTATATTTCGCAATTGTTTTATGTATTCTACACTCGGAATAACCGGAGGTGCTCTTGGAGGAAAGTGGCCAACAATATTCATTTTAATGTAAATACTAGAAATGGAGATGAAACTGGGCTCAATTAATGTGCGAGGATTAGGAAACCGGCTTAAGAAACGGGAAATGTTGAATTGGTTGCGAGATAAAAAATATTCCATATACTTTATTCAAGAAGCCCATTGTACTAAAGAAAGTATGCATGATTGGCAAGCTGAATGGGGTTACCAAGCCCTATCCAATCGTATATTCCTACGCTTATTTCAAACGACCTAAGTGGCTTCATAAAGGACAGATTTATAGGGGAAAATATTCGTACAATAGACAGTATCGTTAAATATACAGCAGCTAAGGATATTCCGGGGCTTCTCCTCTTTCTTGATTTTGAGAAGGCTTTTGATACTTTAGAATGGTCTTTTTTGTATAAAACTCTTCAATACTTTGATTTTGGACCGATTCTGATAAACTGGATAAAAGTATTTTATGCGGATATTGAAAGTTGTACTCTGAATAACGGTTGGACGAGCAATTTTTTTCAGCTTAGTAGAGGTGTAAGACAGGGCTGCCCTTTGTCTCCTTATCTGTTTGTCCTTGCTGTGGAAATAATGGCTGAAGCATTTCGCAAAAATGCGAGAGTTAAGGGCATAGTTATAAACGGCAAAGAAATCAAATTGAGTCAATACGCTGATGACACGACATTCGTGTTAAACGGCTCCGAAGAATCTTTAAAAGAATCTCTTAATTTACTGGATGCTTTTGGTAAAGCATCTGGCCTCAGACTTAATTGTAGTAAAACGGAAGCTTTATGGATAGGCTCAATGGCAAGGTCGGATCTTAAAATTTGCCGTGGGAGAAATTTCAAATGGCCAAAAGAGAAGGTCAAGTCTCTTGGTGTAGGGCTCTCGACAAATCCAGGCACAACATTGTCCCAAAATTACAGTGAAAAACTTGAAAGAGTAAAAGCGATATTAGGCTGTTGGAAGTTCCGTCGACTTAGCCTTTTAGGAAAAGTTGCTGTGTTGAAAAGTCTGGTAGCGTCGCAACTAGTATATATTCTCTCTCCTCTAGAATCAAATTATAAGATTTTGAAAGAAATAAATTCAATTTTTTTTAATTTTTTATGGAGCGATAAGGGAGATAAAATAAAAATAAATCTTGTGATAAATGATTACTTAGAAGGAGGAATCAAAATGATTGATATTTTCTTCAATAAATCCTTAAAAGCCTCCTGGATTAAAAAATATTTAGATATTAATAATAAGGGTAGTTGGAAAACATTATTTGATCTGGAATTTCATCCATTTGGTGGAGACTTAATATTACATGGTAATCTGCATAAAAGGGACGTATGAAGAATGTTTAATTATATATCTTGTCCCTTTGTTAAAGAAATCTTAGAAATTTGGAGCGACCTTTTTTTTATGAAAAGATAATAAGTGAAGAGGTTTTTTCAACGTTGCCCTTATGGCATAATTCTTTGATACGTATTGGAAATAAACCTGTTTTCTATAAAGATTGGTATTTGAAAGGAATAACAATGGTAAAACATTTATACGCTGATTCTGCCGACCTTCTTAGTTGGACTGATTTTCAAAATAAGTATAATTTAAACGTTCAGCCCCTAACTTATTTTGGAATAGTCTCTGCTATCAATCGCCTAAGTAAAAATAAGGATCTACCAAAACATGATTGTTCATTAATGAAATTCCTAGAGAGTGCAAAGCCAAGTAGATTTGCATATGGAAAGCTTATTTCATTTAAAAGCGAACAACCTTATATTTGTCAGCATAAATGGTCCAATGAAATTAATTTGCCACCAGACGAAAAGATTGACTGGAGGGCAGTGTATCAGCTAGCTTTCCAGTGTACAAAAAGTTCAAAACTGATAACCTTCAATTATAAGTTTTTACATCGTCGTCTGGCGACTAATACGTTTTTAAAAAAGATAAGGGTTCTGGAAGATGATAAATGTAGTTTCTGCCACTCCGAAGCAGAAAGCTTGTTACACCTCTTTTGGAAATGTGAAATAACGCAAGATTTTTGGATTAGTGTTTTTTCGTGGCTTAAGTCCTGTCAAGTAATTAACATTTTTCCTCAAGTTCATACTGCTCTAGGTCTAAGGCGAGATAGATCAAAAAACAACCTCCAAATAAATTTTTGCCTTTTGCTTGCCAAGCATTATATCTGGCTATGCAAACATAAAACGAATAGTCCAAAATTAATCGATTTTCTCTGTTACTTCGAGCACATCTACATAATCGAAAAAAACTCAAGCGACCATCTTAAAGAAATGGGAACCATTTGTACCTTTTTTCTGACACCTTTTGCTTTTTTTCCCCTCTCTCTTGTGTTGTTAATCAAAATACTTCTCCTAACCTCCGAATTTACGAAGATTTGCGGTTTGGGTGAACCTAGTTTCAGCTCCCTTCCGCCTTCCTGACCATTAGCACCTCTGAGGTCCTAGTACTATGCTTGCGAGTAGCCACAAACAGCTGTAAGCAGGGTTTTAGTTTTTTTTGGGGGGGGTGTATTTTGTGTATTGTAAGTAGTGTAAAGACTGTTTTGTAAGTAGAAAATATAAAAAAAAAACACAAATGGTACAAGTTTCACTCTCTGTAACCTTTATGCACCAAATGAAGATAAGCCTGAGTTTTCTAGAGATATTTCCAACTATTTGCAAGATTTCAATGTGATGAGATCATTATTGGGGGTGACTTCAACTTAGTTATGGATATTAAAAAAAGATAAGAGAGGGGGCGTGCCTGTACGCATAAAGATTCCCTGAAAGAGGTTAAAGGAATTTGCGCAACGTGGGACGTCTTAGACATATGGAGAGTATTGAACCAAGAAGAAGAAAGATACACATGATAATGGAAGAAACCGGATATTCAATGTAGGCTCAATTTCTTTCTGACTAGCCAGAGCTTTATTAGCAAAATTAACACCTCGGATATTGTTCCTGGATACAAAATGGACCATTCAATGATAACCATGGAAATTGCGACAAATTCAAACCCTAGGGGCCCGCGATTCTGGAAGTTAAATACATCATTTCTATGAGAAGATAATTATGTCACCAAAATCAAAAATACCATCCAAGAAACAAAAAGTGAATATGCAAAGAACCCTTCTGTCTCTCCTGCTCTCCTATGGGAAATGATGAAACTAAAGGTAAGAGAAGCATCACTAAGATATGCAAAACAAAGGAAAAAAGAAAGAGCCGACCAGACAGACGAAATAGAAAAGACCATAACCACCCTCCAAAGAACATTGGAAGACAAAAATATCGAAGGACAATTACGCGAACAACTTTCTGATGTACTGAAGAGTAAAAGCAATACGAAAAGACAATAGAATATCGAACAAAAGGCGCTATATTGAGGTCGCAAAGCTGATGGTACAACGAAGGCGAGAAAAATACTAAATATTTCCTTAATCGGGAAAAAAGACATTATAAACAAGGAACAATAAGGCAGCTGAGAATAAAGAACGATAACTTTATTACAAAGGGCAAAGAGATATTAAAGGAATGCCTTTCTTTTTATAAAAATTTATACACAACAAAACTGACTGATTCCGGAAGAATATATTCCGGAAGAATATGGTGTACATCTCTCAAAAGCAGAAGAAACTTCCTGTGAAGGCCCACTTACAGAAACAGAATGTCTCTCTTCTCTGAAGCAAATGGCTGACGGCAAAACTCCTGGGACAGACGGTCTACCAGCAGAGTTCTAAAAAAATGTTTTGGAGTGATATTTCAGATGCTCTCATTGCTGCGCTTAACTTTGCATACAACATCGGTAAACTACCAATTACTCAGAGACGAGGAGTAATAAAACTCATTCCCAAGAAAAAAATAGACCTCAAAAATCTTAAAAACTGGCGACCTTTATCTCTTTTAAACTGCGATTACAAAATAGCCGCAAAGTCAATCGCAAATAGAATCCAAGCTACTCTTCCAAAACTCATCAACAATGGCCAGACAGGTTTTATCAAAGGTAGGTTTATTGGTGAAAATATGCGTTTGATCGATAGCATCATTAACTACACCAGTAAAAAAATATCCCTGGTTTGATTCTGCTTTTAGACTTCGAAAAAGCCTTTGACACCCTCGAGTGGCCATTCATTGAAAAAACCTTACAACATATGGCTTCGACCTCTTGATCCAAAAATGGATACGAACTCTTTCTTGTGTTATTGAAAGCTGCATAATAAACAATGAGTGGATGAGCGATTGTTTAAAATTGAAAGAGGGGTGAGACAAGGCTGCCCTTTATCTCCACATTTATTTGTTCTTTCCGTCGAAGTTCTAGCTAATGCAATTCAACGGGACCCTAGTATTCAAGGCATTTCATACAGCCAAAATGAAATCAAATTAAGTCAATATGCATATGATACCACATTAATTTTAGATGGCTCACGAGACATGCACGAAGCCGCGCTTGACGTTATAGAAAAATTCAGCAAGATTTCTGGCCTCAGATTTAACACTAAAAAAACTGAAGCGTTATGGATAGGTTCAAAGGCGAGAAGCTCAGAACTCTTGTGCCCAGAAAAAGACTTCAAAATGGCGAGAGTTCAAAATTAAAACACTAGGGGTTTGGCTCTCAACAGAGCCTGAACTAACTGTGATTCTGAATTTCGAAGAAAAATCCGAAAAAGTCCAGAACGTACCTAAAAACTGGCAGTATCGAAGATTAAACCTACTTGGAAAAATCACTATATTAAAAAGCTTAGTTACCTCCCAGCTGGTTAATGTCTTTTCTCCTTTGCAAACAAATTACCAACCTATGAAAGAATTGAAGGAAGCTTTCTATCATTTCCTATGGGACGGGAAACCCGATAAGATTAAAAGAAATGTTATAATTAACGAGTACAGCGATGGTGGGCTTAAAATGATTGATCTTTTCTCATTCAATAAATCTTTAAAAACTATCTGGATCAAAAAATATCTTGATAAAACAAACAAGGGAAAATGGTAACTCTTTTTTGACCAAGAACTCGGCAGATACAGGGGGGAAGCTGTGTTTTTGGGTAACCTAGACAAAATAGATGTGAAAAACCACTTCCAAATTTCTGATATAAGGTAAATTTTAGCAACATCTCTTCCTCACAGCATTACAAAACACAGCATCTCTGGAATAATTCTTTGATAAGAATTGACCGCTAACCTGTATATTTTCGAGAATGGCTTGCACAAGGAATTTTGACAGTTGACTCTTTTACAAAAGACTAGACCTGTTTCCCCTCTTATGCAGAGTTTTTAAACAAATATCATTGCAAAAGCTGCCCACTTGCTTTCAGTGGGATTGTTGCAATGTTAAAGACAATAAGGAAGAGATTCAAGGAAAATATCGACAGTCTGGAAGCTGTTGAGGT